>JALDNG010000008.1:6612500-6732500 GCA_024349245.1 Neodontobutis hainanensis | reverse complement strand
TTGAGCGATTGAAGCCAGTGGCTGTAATTAAAAAAAAAAAACACACAATAAACAAACAGCTGTGTGGTGGATCATAAATATTTTCAAGCCCGTTTTAGCATGCTAATTTCCACTGGGAGCCTGTTTCAATTTGCTCGCTCCAGTTCATTTCCTACCTGCAGCCCCCTCCCCCAACAACACGTGTGGGATTTGTATAGAGTTTCTTTACCTGTAGCGATCTGTTCTGCAGTACAAAGACTGAAGACGGGACTAATTAATGTCGCTGTTATATTTATAGAATTAGAATTAGAATTAATATTAATTAGAACAGAACAAGCCGGGGAAAGAAGGCAGATAGGCGGATAGACAGGGGAAGTAAACATCTTTATCCTCATGTTTCTCTAACAGAATTCTAAATGAAGAAGACCACTAACATTGTCTAAAAGTGGGTGTCTACTTCGTACATCAACAAGCTATTCTTACTCTTCTATATTCTACTTTTTATGAACTTGTGTGGTGTTTAGAAAAAGAAATTCTTACACTAAACAAACAATAGAAAAAAGGAAAATTGATCCGATACTATCTTCTATCCACATAGTACTCTAAATGTGGATTTCAAAATTAGCATGCTCCATTAACCCAGAGACCACATCAAGAGCAATCACCGTAACACTTACTTAGAAGTCAATAAAGCCAGATTGAATTACGCTCTCCAAAAAAGGCAGCTGAGTGAAAAAGAGGCCTGCTCTAAGAATGCACAGGCTGCATCGATTTAGCACTGGGTCACTTCTGTCTGACTATCAGGTAAGGCATGCCAGAGGTTCTTAGACAGACAATGGAGCAATGGTGAATCTGATTTCCACTGACAAGAGCCACCATTGAATCTCTTATCAATAACAGTATCAAACAAAATCAGTGTGATGCTTTAGTCAGGCAGCCATTCTTTATTAATACCTACTGAGGATAAGCACTAACATCGATAGAGAGAATGGATACACTTATTACATGTATTATCTGTAGTTTGTCCTTTAAATGAGACAGCAGTAGGGAGCTGGATGAGAGCAGTTTATTGGCTTTAGCAAGGTCAGGGTGGGAGAGAAGGGAGAAAAAGTGCTGGGCCAGCGAAATGTGCTTTTATTTTGTTGGGTCAGACAGTATAGGCGATTAAGCTGTCAGACAAGAGGGGCACTATTGATTTGATCAAGGAGGGGGCTCTATGCTCCCTGTTGTTTTAATTTATTAGCAAGCAGCAATTTGATTTGATGATAAAAAGGTTTAGAGAGGGTTTATATATGGACTATGTGAAGCAGAAAAGGTCTGTACAAAGTACATAGCATTACCGCTCGGTAATGCTATGTACTTTGTACTTTGCTTTGCCGGTTTAACTGTTCCCCATCACATACTGCACTGACAGGCTTCAGACACAGTCAACCTTTTATTGGCATGCTGCATAAGCCATTTTCTCGCAGATAATTTGATATGACACTCCTTGAATATAATATATCATTTTGACTGTCACAATGGGGCCATCTGTGCAAGATCTCTATTCATATTGACAGACTGAGGAAATTGAGAAGAACTGAGCCTAGCAACAGGAGTCTGAAACAGTGTGTATAAGTGTAATTGGGTGGGCCGCTCCAATGGCAAGAGGGGGAATTACAGGGTCATGGACTGTAACAACCCTCAGCCCGGACAGTCAAAGGAAAAGACTGCGTATTTTACACAGCAATTTCATAAAGCCTCAGTGAGCAGAGCTGCTTGTGTGCACTCACACGAACAACAGCTCTCTGCAGGAAAAGACCACTGCAACACATCTACACTGTAAAATATTTAGACTACACCATTATCTGGATCCATAAACATCATAAAACAATCGACAACAATGAGTGTTGTTGGACTGGTGGACAGATCAATGTCAGCGGATGTCAAGTTTTTATTTATTACTCTAACTTTAACACTAGAACCATTTTGTCTGGTTTTCAGAAAGAGCCTGCTCCTCTTACACAAATTATGTGATGTCATTTGGAAAAGGATCACTTTCATAATCGCCATAATCCTTGTCCTTGAATTGCTCCCTTGGCAATGGCCTGTCTCTTCACTGATGACATATTGGCAGTAGTAGCTTGCAGACAGACACTGTTCTGTCTCTTTAGTCATCCCAGCAGTAAATCCTCTTGTGCCCCTTGCCCTTACATCCCAGGAAATCCCAATTAATCTACATTATTTTATGTGTTAGATCACATATGAAAATGCCATTAAATGCCAGTTTATAGCACTTTTATGATGTCTGTGAAATAAAAATGTTCATAGCTTTAGAGGTGGCAAATTGATCAAACCAGAGATAAGCTTTTAAGATGGAGGGTCTCAAGTGGGGTTAACCACCAAAAGTGAGTTGTTGCTCCCAGGATGCCCCAGCTATAATTCCTTCAGCCTTGTGGCCCTTACTTTTGGCAGCATTGCTAGTTTAGTTCTCTTTAAATGGAGGTCTCAATCTGAACCGGCGAGTATGCGCCTCTTCCCAGGTCACTTTTCATTAAAGGCAGGTACTGCATGAGACCAGCTTGCCCTGACTGGCCTCTCAGTTGTTCATGAGGTGCACTCACTATTTCTCAGAGAGGTGCCCTGTCAGCTAAGTCCTGTCAGAGTGAGCAGAGAGTAGCCCGAAAGGCCACAGCTCCAATTACACACAGCCCTGGCTTTTTAAATGCCAAACTACTTTGCATTACCCAAAGTGCAATGGCATTCAGCAAGTATTAGCCCCAGTCTAGCCACACCTGTCACATTATTTTATGGGGCTCCTCAAGCAAAAACCACTTGATTGTTCTGCTCCCTTTTGATATTTCAACCTAATGACCATCCATAATTTTCTCATTTGAAGTATCTGGGTGCACGAGCATCCTGAAACAAAGTCAAATGAAGTAACGCATAGGAAGCTTTTATAGTTGCGTCGGAGAAAAAATTCATGATCAGCTGCAATGCCATCCAGGCTCTTCAACTTCTCCCATTAGATGCTCTATGGGCTTGACAATCATTAAGAGGAGACAAACCTCTGGTTGCTAATTAAACCTTGTTTCAAAAATTGCTCTGGTGCAGATGCAACAGAGCATGTGGTGCGAGACGAGGAGATGCAGTTGACCACATTTGTACAGGTGGAGTCTCCAAAACAAGTAGACAGTCTCAGTAGACACTGCACTAATGTACAACAATACAAAGCTCATCAGTCTACTCAGTTCCAGTTGCATTATGTAGTGACTGCAGCATCACATTTCATTCTGAAATGAGACTGTGCTTTTGCCATTGAGAGCTTCTTCAGGAATGTACAGACTGGTGTGATGTACAAGTGTCTCGCCCCGACTACCCTCGGTGCTTCAGTATTCTAACAGAGTCCACCCTTGACACTCTGCTCACCATGAAGCTTTATAAAAAGAGACACTTTACTTCAGACTTGTTTCTCTAACTGTGTCCTCTACTGCAAAGAAAAAAGGCCCACTTTTCTCATTACCATTCCTGCAACACGCCACATTCGATCTCTATGAAAAAAAAAAACAAGCTTGAGAACAAGGGCAGACATTTTGTCCCTCGTTTGAGACAGCAAACATCCACTCTGATGCACTGTCCTTGAGCACAAGCACAATGAGCCCTTATGTGGAAAACAAACAAACACCTTGCTTCAGCTGTTACTCAGAGATCTGTAAGTTTTCCATCCACTTCACTGACGGATCTGTTCAAACATACACCACACTGCATAAAGTGAACCCATAACAAGTTGTATTTCAAACAAAAATAACAGCATTATAACATTCATGTTCCTTTACCATAAAATCACTCCCACTATATATTTTATACACTTTCAATTTCCTTTCTGTGCTGTGGCTTTGGCTAACACACCAGTGGACCATGTGGCTGTGTCATTACCAGAGTTATGCATTCACTAATGTCATTTTCTACAAGGTTAGGCTTCATGTAATCATTGCCCCAGGACAGCAGTAGGCTGTGAGAGAGAGAGGGCTCGCTGAGTAAAGGCCGCTTGTTCAACCTAATGAGACTGATCCGAGCAGATGGAGATGAGACTCCCAGGTTTCTCTCACACTGAATCTCACAGCCTGCTTTACTTGGCAACTCATCAATTTTGACTCTTTCCACACTTGCTACTGATCAGGCCTCAAATAAACTCAGTGCCTGCAGTAATGTTATTGACGAGTGTGTTTATCCTTTTATTGATGCCCAAAACAGATTCGCTCTATGTTCGGTCCTGTCTTCTTTTGCTGGTGTAAACCACTTTATGATCTGATCAGATTTGGTCAGATCCAGAGCTATGGTGGAACAGTGGTTTGCACTGTTGCCTCACAGGGGCTGACTCCTGGCGGGCGGGGCCTTTCTATGTTGAGCTTGGATGTTCTCCCAATGCTTGAGTGGATACTCCGGTTTCCCCTACCAACAGCAAAACATGCTATGGTCTCAGGGTGATATGACCTGGGTATCTGGGCGGCCCCTGGAGGTGGCTGCCAAAAGGAATTTACCTACAGGGATAATTTAAGACCTTAAGGTTTTGATGCAAAATATAGCTACAGTGTACGTATATATATATAAAAAAAACATACCTAAACCTCCCCTTTCTCTCAATACCACATGGTATTAACCATAAAGAGTAATTGTCTATGCGTTATTATAAAGGGTTTTTAATAGAATTGTGTTCAGTCTGGCCAATCACATGCTGGCATACAAAGAGTATCAGTCCTATTGGAATAAGGCATGCTCCCACTGGCTGGTTGGTCTACACAGCTTTCTTAGTGGCAGAAAATCCTATGGGGAAAGAGGCCCTTCTGTTTCTCACTGCGCAGTGGCACAGTGGTAGATTGGTCTTCCTTCAACCGGAAGGTAGGCGATTCGATTCCCACTCTCCCCACAGTTCATACTGTTGTTGTGTCCTTGGGCAAGACACTTAACCCACCTTTGGCTTTAACACTGGTAATTAGAAGCTCAGTGTAAGTTGCTTTGGATAAAATCATCAGCTAAATGAATAAATGCAAATGTAGATAAGATTTTTGATAAATGTAGGATTTGAATATAATGTCCACTGATGCTATTGTATCAGCAAGAGTCTTAAATCTTTACAGTTCCTAAGCCGACACATTATGAGAGACAAATAGATGGTTTCAGTGTAAAACAGCAACAAACACTTCCACACATGCTCAGACATCCCCCCAGGCATTTGTTACTAATGGAAGGTAGTTCACAGCTGGGACTTACTTAACTGCATCAGTATGATGCACACGCACCGTAATCCTTCAGTGATGAGTGCTACAATCCATTTGAGATCAAGCTAATCACACACTACCTCAGTTAGTGGACATAAAATATCAAAAGGCACAATGTGTAGCCAAAGACCATTTTCTTTATAACTAGTACACAATAAATGTGACAATGGTGTCAAATGCAAAAACTGTTAATTCTCTGGACTACAAAGATTTCCTTTGATCAAAGACCTCTGGGAGAATTATCTACCTCAGCCAGCAGGAGAGGAAGAAAAACAAAAGTGTGAAAGAGAAAAAGTGGAGGAAGGTGAGCGAGAGGAAAGAGTGAATTCCTCTTGGGAGAGACTCTCTGGTGGCTTCTTATCTGATGTGCCTTTGGAGAATACAGTGAAGCTCTCACTGTGGCAGGCAGCAGGAGAGAGTCACTGTGGCAGGCAGCAGGAGAGAGTCACGGTCGGACCCATGTGTCAGTCAGCTCTATGGTCGTCACATCAACATGAGCTACGGACAAGGTGGCATGGCCCTCTGAGGAACAGCTGATGGCAGAGCTTGGAGTATGCCAAAGTCACACTTCCAAAACCTTGTGGGTTTTACACTGTCCATAATTGAGTTGAAAGATTACTGAATATTTTATTTGTGTGGTGGGAATTTGTTTCTTGAGAATTAAAGCGTAATGGAAATGAGGGCATTTTTATTACAGCTAGACTTGCTTCATGCCTATTCATCTAGACCTTTTTAAAAAGTAGTTGAAAAACCAACAAAACATTTATTAGTATTCATCTAGGCAATTATGTGAACAAACATCATGCTTAGTCAATGTCAGAAAGCCAGTTTATAAATCAAACCGACCCTGAAACAGCCAATTATCATTAGCTTTGTTCTTAGGTCAGAGCATCACTGGGGCAAAAGGACTGCTCATTAAACTCCTCAGTTAAAAAGAACTCCAAAAGGACCAGCAGAGAGCTCAGGGCCAGCCATCTGGAAGAGCCAGTTCAATGGGCCGACAGCCTGGCCCGCATACCGAGCACACACTGCTCCCTCAGAGAGTCTGCTCTGTTCCCTTCTAATCAGACACATTCTACAGGCCTCACGATGAGACGGGTCTGCTCCAGAATCTCTAGTCCTTATTGTTCATTCTCCTTAGCCTTTAGTCTCTTCCTTTGGAGCAAATCCAGGGGCATTGAAGATCGACCTGTGGAAAAAAGCTGAATGGATTTACTATTGCACTGCTGTCACAGGGGAGACAGTGGGCTGCTTAGCCCAGCTGGAGCTCTCCAATCCCCTGGTGCTTAGCTGAGGATCCATGCAAACAGTCTTTGGGATCCTGTCAAAAAGAAAATTTGATAATGCTCCAGACAAGCCTTGCTATGGTGCCTGATAACTCAATCCTTGTAAATGCTAAGCTAAGGAACATTGACAACAAACATGAAGATATCAGCAAGAAGAGTCACTCTCGCATTACAGAGTCATACTGTCATGTCTTATCATCTGGTCAGCCATCAGACAATATAGGAAAATGATTAATGTAGTCTGGCTCTCGAACTGCTATTATTCTGTAAACGTAGTGTTTCTAACATGATAAAGACAAGCAGTAATGGTTGACAGCTCAACAAAAGGAGCTCCTCCAACATTCAGTCTGAGGGGGCAATGGCATCTAAAACCAACACAAAAATAAAAACAAATCATTAATTAAAATTGCAGACAAGCAACAAATACAGCACATAATGGCAGCATGTTGCCTGGTTAAACATCACATTACACTTTGTGTCTGGCCAGGGTTAATGTTCACACAGGTTTCGCTGCTTAGGTCTAATTAGAGCATAGTGTGTTCAAAGAATTACACGAGGTCAGTGGAGTGTGGGCTTGTGCAAACACACTGTTCCTAAAATTAGGCACAGTCTTTGAGAAATATGTATAGAACAACCTAACAACCTACTTTAATGTTAACAGATTAATTTAGGTACTTGGAGCAATGGGCAGAATCTAAAATATATTAATATGAGCAAATATACCTACAATATATTGGGATGTTTGTCTGCAATTATATCAAGACAGTGCTTTACTAATGACTGCTCTGCAAAGGAACCTGTGAAAGTCATTAGACACTTGAATCTGACTTTCATATAAATGAATTCAGTCTCCATTCAGAGATTTCCAAAGAGCTCACTCTGCCCCAGATGGAGCTTTTAGTGACACTTCATGGTAGTAATGTGAGCCTGATGCTCTGTGACACCTGCACAGTCCCCCCGCTCTGTGGCTTACTGTAGCAGTAGAAGTGGGCAGACCTCTCCATCTTCTCTGTGGGAGTTTTGATTTGCCGTGGCACTAGTCACCACTCTTTGTGAGGTTGTGGCAGGTGTGAGGAACAAGCTCTGACTGGTAAAGACGGATCATGACCCACAACTGTACTGTGTATATAAAACATATTCACATTTGAGAACGATGCAGCTTGTGTTAGTGGTATTAAGATTTTACATTTCTTCACAATTTTATCTTTGAGTCATTCTCAATGTAAAGCCCAAGGGCAGCTAGGAAAATAAATGGTGTTGTCAGTGAAGCCAGTAATACCCAGTGAATCTGATGTCTCACTCTGCAGTAGGATGAAAACATGCCTGTGGGCAAACAACAATGTGTCAGGTACTGTACAGCGTACACTGATGCCATATGGTGCCTGTAACTGCTGCTGCAAGCCCAGATGAGGTATGGCTAGCAGAGTAATTGTTTTCTTAATGACATAAGACAGAAGAAGAATGCTCAACCTGCTGGAGAGGAAGGAAATGTACAAGTACCACAGCTAAGCATGAGGGCTGCAGTTATACTTATGCACCCTTTGATTCACACACGTTTAACTTCTTCACAAAACTGTCACCTATTAAAAAAAAAATTACCAAACATATTTATTTTGTGACAAATGTATACTGTGTGCTGCACATGCCCCACCTGCATTGCCCTTGTTTCTATTTTGACTGTGTAGCGTCTCCAGCAGCCACCTGTAACTCCGACAGTGATGTAGCTGACCAGCCTACATCTATTTGTACTGCAATGAGTCAGCTCAGATAACCAGATGACCATCACACGGACGCCCTGGCCCCACCGACCTGACTCCTATTAACCCAGACAGTGAGGTAAACGGAGCCCGAGATCACAATCATTACCCTCTATCAGCGCTATCTTCATCCCCTATCACTCATGTCTGGCCGGGCCGAGGAATTTTCTCTCTCTCGCCTCCTTGTGACTCTGTGTAATCAGGCCAGGTGGTCATGTGGAGGCCAATGCACAGGACCAACTCCTCAAACTGTTCCCCTGACATCCTGCTGTGTTAGCATTACACTGGTGAAGCACTACCACATGTTATGTTAGATATTTCTATAGACATCATCATATTAGTATCATTATAATACTCAATGAGCCCATTTAAACAGAAAAGACCTGCGCAGCACTAATCAGCATGCAGTGCAGATGTGCACTTGTGAACTTATAAGTTGTTTGATCTTTGACCCTACTCTGCAAGTGAGCGGGGCAATGAACTGCAAGGAAGCTCCATCTCCCAGTGGTTTACATCTCCTCTAAAAACATTTGGTGATTGAATTAGTAGGAATAATTATTTTAAACAGATAGATGTAAATGATGTTATTATCTATTATCAATCATCTATTTATAAGTCACTAAGTCATGCTTTATCACAGAATATTTGCAGACATATTTTGTTTTCATAACCTGATGTGCCTTTTGCATGTGGAAACTACTCCCACACTGTGTGTTATGATGTTAACCCAGCCATCAGTGCTGTTAGTGGCTTGTTGATTAGTAAGAGCTCTCAGCCAGAATCACACTTAATGAAGGATCATTTGTGTGTATGAACGAAGTCGATGACAAGCAGGTGCAAGAAATGCTGCGTGCTGCAATAGAAACTTTAGACCCACAGAAGCGGTGGTACAGCTAAACACATAACGTAAAATCCCGTTTGTTAGAGCCTCAACAATGAAGGGTTTGTTTGTTTTTTACCTTTGCATTAGACCGAACTACAGCAGCCTTTATGGTACCACTTTACTGAGGGTCGACTATTGTACACACTAGAGGCTAATGACCTGACAAACACTGAACATTTTGATGAATAAATGAAAGGGACTAGTGTCAGTGAAATACTCACTTGTCTACAGCAAATGAGGCATTCAGTGAATTATGTAATGAGGTAAGGAGGTTTAACTGATGGCATTTCATAATGTCCTCATTCTAGGTCATATCAATACAGTGGTATTTATGGCCTAGGCTCCAGTAATATGACAATAACACAACAGCAGGCAATGGCTTATGCATGCATTACATCTCCCTGTTACTAATTAGATTGATTTGTAATATAACAAATGAAAGAATGAGACATTTCTTTATCCAATTGAGTTAGATGCTGCTGAGAGAAACATCGTTGAATTTCACACATATTGACATGCACTAGATGCGCATGACATTAATTTAATGATTATTCATAGGACCTTCCCATTATCATAAGTCTCACTCACTCATTAGGCTGCGGCACAAGCATTAACCAGTATGGTTGTCATGGAAAACCAAATGATTTACATCCCACTATTCAAATGCACTGGCAAGTCTGCTGTCAGTGGTTATTTCAAGCTGAGGATGTGAGTTTATGTTTAGAGTTATAGTTAATTCTGCAATGAACAGTTACAAGAGCAATCTATTTTAATGATGCATCAGATAGACACGTTTAATCTTTACTTTCTGCAATCCACAAATGCTGCTTATTTGCACAAACAAACATATTTCTTATAATACTTATTATATATATATATACTTAAGTTCATTGACATTACAACTGTGTAGTGAATATGGTCTCGTTGATGAATAATTAATATGAATATGAATTATGAAAATTAATAATTAATATTTTGTTTATGAAAATATTAATTTCTTTCGCACCACCTTAGTTTTAGCAGTTCTAAGGAAACTGATTATGTTTGATAAGTCTCAATCTTGAAGGAATGAATTCTAACTCGTTTTCAGACCAAATCTACGTAAACATGAAACAAGGATGTCTTTATGGGTTTTATTAAAATTATGTAAGATTAAATATGAACAACATAAAATAAAACAAGATTATTGACAAAGGATGAGAATGATGAAAATAAATGATGAATGAACATAAAATTAACAGTTAACAGGTTAAGGTTATAACATTATGATGGCTTTGATGGAACAGAAAGTTTAATTCCTTTGAATTTTATTAATTACTCGGAGTTCTTACGGAGAGAGAAGAAAGTTAAATGGCTTAGCTAAAAGGGACTATTGACGGCTGTTTGGAGATCGTAAAAAGGGAAAAGATGTGCGGTTGGACTTAATCACACAGGTTTTATAACGCCAAGCTTGTGCCCAGTGTTCACTCACTCTGATGTGGTGGAAAGGTACCAGCGGTGCGGTTCCGAAAAGTCCAAAGGATGCTTGAAATTCCCGGGGTCGCGGCTGGCTTCGGCCGTATAGAGGCGTCACCGGTGCAAGGGGTTGAGCTGGTAAGGCGGCGCCTTAGCAACAAAGCGGCGTCCTGTGATTGTCCTCGAGGGTAAAGTGGACTTTACCCGCAGTTGACAATAAAGTCTTTAACAAAAAGTGTTCGTTGAAGAAGCTTAAACTGGTCTTTTCTTGATTAACGAGGGCTGTTTGTTTAGCGGACTCGTTTTAACTTAAAGAACTACAAAATTTCCACTTCCGTCGCGTGGTTACGTAGTTCCGTAAAAGTTTTCAAAACAAAATATCAAATGCGTTGAGTCGTCAAAAATAAAGTCACTTAACACAGGACTGTGTTCGTGGTTTCAAGCTTAAAAGTTACTGCGATAAATACAAAAACTTAGTAGAAAAGTAGACAAGATTACGCGAACAAGAGTGTGCAAAGCGTTGCGAAAAGAGAAGAGTACAGAAAGCGAGTTTAACATGAAGAGAAGCGAAGCTAAACTAGAATTTGTAAGAGAGCGATTTCGGCTGCGCACACTTTTGTACTGGCGAAGAGAGGCGTGTTTACACACGTTTGGGGAACGAGGGCGTTTACTGAAAGTTTAAGAAAGATAATAAAACCTTCTCGTTCCATCAAATGAATAAACTTAGACACAATTTTAAAACGTATTGCTCCTGCATTGTATCATATCTGTGCGTGAAATATCGTTACCAATCTTTAAAGACTAAACACATGTATATTCGTTGCTTGACCTGAAAACAGAACAATTCATTTTATTACACAGCCAGCTGTAAGGATGAAGCAGAAAGTATTCTTTTATATCGTTATCACTCTGGATCCTGTAAAGAAAGAATGGTGAGGTTTGCATAGTTACTGAACAATCCTTTAATACACAGAAATGGAACAGAACGAAGAATTGTCTTTAGATTCAAGCAGAGTCATTACTCTGTTCAACCAAAGGAGGGCAATGTTCAATCACTTATAGAGTCCTGTAACAAAGAGACATTCCTTTCTCAGGTCTGGTGTGTTTCAATACACAAATCGTATATTTAAATGTCCATTCTGGTGCCAGGGGGTCTGGTCGGCCAGAAGATAGCGGCTACAGGTCCTTTGAAGTACTGAAAAATAAAGCTGTAAATATAATTTCACTCTTGCGTGAACTCTTTAACACAACATACGAACATCTGGGCCAGATTAGCAAGGTGCTGCTAATCAAATCTCCTCAGTTCAGGATAAACAAAAATGAAGAGTCTTTAAAAGTTCAGGGTTGTAAATTATTCATGACTCTGAAGGGTGTTGGTTCCTCCTGGTGCACGAGACACTACAGTCCCCCCTTTCGGCGAAAGGCAGGTTCCAATGTCTTGTGCCGACTCCATCCTTGAAGTACCAGGACCAGGAAGCAAGTAACACGTTAAAGACACAGAGTTTGGCGTTATAACATGTGTAATAATGGGAGTGTATTTAAGAGTAAAAGGGTTTTTACTTGGGCGTCATTAAGTCATCTGCTAAGGGAGGTAGATTGAGTTTATCATTTAAAAGATGGACTTAATGGGAATAAAGAACAAGAGAGTTATTTCATTTTTAAATGGGTTTAGAGTTTATTAAATTGTTGATAATAATAAAAGAACACACATTAAATGATAATAACTTTAAAGGGACATTGCATGCATTTTAGGGGTAGTCATAAAGTTACATGAGGTATATATTGGTTATATTGAACATACATAACACATAGCACATTAAACTGAATCCGTCAACCTCAGTATTCCTGGGGTTGGTTCGGATTCTTCGGAAACGGAGAAATCTTGGTTAAATACATCGGCTTCAGGGGGTAATGGACTACCTGCAACGTTTTCTCTGTTCCCAGGACGGCGACACGATTAGGTGCAACGCCCTGAGTACAGCGGTTTAAGCGTGTTTTAAGGCGTTTCACGCTTCTAAGAAGCACGATGGTGATAATGATGGCCATGAAGTAACCTATTCCTACTGTGGCTGCAAGAACAGTGTCGGAGTTGACCAGGCATACATAATGGGTTGAATAGGAGCTTGTTGTTTTTGCTCTATTTCCTTTAACACATTATCAATGGGTGCAATGTCAATGGTTCTGCTACCTTCAAACTGGATTTGATTGAGTGTAGCAGGGTGTATTTCGAGAGGATGGGTTGAAAAGAAATCTGATATTTCTATTTCACTCTCGTATTGGTCAGCGTCAAGGTGGTACAAGGCGACGTCCCCAATGTGAAGGATTGCGTTTTGGGGTACATCTACCCAGAAAGTTTGGTCAGGCAGGTTAACACGGGATGAGGTGTCGTGCTGATCGTAAGTCAGCATTCCGTCTGGAAGAGGGGTGTTTACTAGCCAGCGGTTACCGATGATCTCTGCTTGAGTGACGGTAACTTGGTGGCGGGCCGTGATTGTCGTTGGACATCTGGCTTGAGGGCTCATGGGCTTAAGGCCACAGATCCCGTCGGTGTTGTCCCGAACAAAGGGTTTACTGGGACATAGGTAGTGTATGTCCTTGGTTAGGGTGCACATGCGTAAATTAGGGGCCAGGTACAAATCTGGATTGGCATCATGGTATGCCACTACTGAAGGAGTGTGCACTTTAACGTGCGTGTCTCCGTGCCAGGACCCGGCGTTTCGGCGTCTTTAAGACGATAGATGTTCTGGGATTCAATGATAGGCAGATTTAGAATAAAAGCCATTTCCGGAACTCTGGGTTGGCGTAAATGGGTACGGCACTACCTAAAGTGTACGCTAAATGGGCCTGAAGTGGGGTTACAAGATCTCTAGTGGCGGTTCCAAGGAGGGATTGTACTAGTGACAGAGGGATAAGGTAGGGTGGAATTCTTCCCATGGCTAAGCTGTCCACTGAAGAGCTTATGTCTCGGAGCATGTCATCCATTAGTGCGGTGACTACTTGTGCTTGTACGTAGTCCACCTGGAAAAGGGTCATAAGTAACTCTACAGCTCGGTGGGTTTTGTTTAGAGCTTCACTGTGTGTGTTTACCACCAACACAGTGTCCTTCAACGTTTTCCCTACTGTTTGGAGTTGCTGTTGTTGCTGAATGATCTGCGCTCTGATGTCAGGGATTTCAGCCTGTAATTCTGAGACATGTCTCTTTACCGTGGAAATGCTAACCGTATTGACTGTGGACAACCCGAGGTTAAACAAGGTACCTACAGCAGCCGCTGCAACAAGAAGTCCTCCTATAAACCGCGTTTAGACCTTTGATTAGCGCCAGTGAGTTCAGCCTGAGTAATTGTAAATTTCTCAAGCTGGTTAAGCATGTGGGAAATATCAGTTTCAGCGTGATTAAGAATAGAGGTGGTCAGCTAGCGCCGGCCCAACTGGTGAGCCCTTGAGTGGCTCGGGCGTGTTTCCGATACACGTCGTTTGGGTTTAACCTGACAAAACCCTTTGGGTATGCAGGCGACAGTTTGTGATCAACAGTCCGGGTTGGTCCTTTAAAACGATCCCGGCTGTTGGTCCGGGCTCTATAAGATCTGGTGATCCCATGCCCATAAGGCTGGTGATCAGAAGGAGTATCGTCCACATCATCCTGGTGAGAGAGAGAACTTTTTAGTAATGGTTTCATTGACAGTAAATACCGGAGTTATCAGTTACAGTTGTTGAATTACTCACAGTTACCACTGAAAAAGAAAAAGAAATGAAAGGTGTTAAGAGATTAGGGTTAGAGGTTAGTTGTTAGTGGTTACTGCAAGTTAAGGGATCTGTTTGAGACTACTTGGGAGCGTGAACGTCCCCTGTAGATCCCATGGGGGTTTTGTGCAACTTTATCTGGTTGCGGTGTATCCACTTGAGAGTGGGTTCCTTTCTCCCTTTGGTGATCTTTATCTGATACACCACCGGGGATAGTTTGTTGACAATGGTGTACGGTCCTGCCCAACGCGGGAGGAATTTCCGCGTCAGTCGGTTGGTACCACCTTTTGTTTGTCCAGTGAGTTGACTGAACATGTAGTACCACACTTTGTCTCCCACCTGTAGCTCGTCCCTAGATGACTTTTGGTCATAATAGGCCTTACGTCCTTCTACACTTTTGCCTAGTTTTTCTTGGGCAAAGGCGAAGGTGGTTTTCAGGTGTGCTTGGAGATCAGCCATGTACTGGTGTGTGGTATAGGCCGTAGCTATGTTAGCCTCTCCTGGCTGATACAGTAAATGTAGGGGAAGCGCCATCTGCCTACCGGTCATGAGCTCAAACGGGGAGACTCCGGTCGCCGTGTGTGGCGTGGCTCTGATAGCCATCAGGACCAAGGGCAGTTTGACGTCCCAGTCTCGGTGATTAGATGCGACATATTTCTTTAGGATGTCGATCACCGTTCGGTTTGCTCTTTCTACTTGGCCTGAGGACTGGGGGTGGTGGCTGACGTGGAATTTTGCTTTCACGCCCATGGTTTGCCACAGTTGTCCCATCACCTCGGCTGTGAAGTGAGTACCACGGTCAGAATCGACCTTACAGGGTAAGCGAATCTGGAGAACACGTGGTTCATGAGTAGAAAGGCCGTGGTCTGTGCCGTGTCGTTTGGGGCTGGAAGTCCTTCCACCCATTTAGTGAAGGCACAGGTGACCATTAGGATGTATTTGTTGCCCCTTGTTGATTTAGTCAAGGGTCCCATCCAATCGATTTGGAGGTCAGACCACGGAAAGAAATGCCCCTTCTTTGTAAGGGTGCACGATGGAGTGGTCTTGTCGGTTGAAACTGGCAGCATACTAGGCAGCCTTTGATGTATTCTGCCACGTCCATTTGCATGTGTGGCCAGTATGCCACTTGTTGGAGTGCCTGGTGTGTTGCGCGAACACCTCTGTGGCCTGCTACAGGAGCGTCATGTGCGTGCGTTAGCATGACCCCCCTTAGGCTCTGAGGCACTACGAACGCAGGTGAAGTGAGGGTGTCAGAGGCGTGAACAAGCAAGCCATGACGCAGGTGGAGTCGGCGCGCACCGCCCATAGCTTTTAAGATAAGCGTCGGAGGAAAAGTCAGTGTCTACGATGGGGTTAGACACCGGGTCTGAAAGGTAAAGGATGAGTTTGTGGATTGCCGAGTCCGCTGCCTGAAGGGCAACGAGGTCGGAACCAGCGAAAGAAAGAGCAGAAGTAGATTGGTCTGCAGGGGCCGGAACCGAGGCATCGGTTGCGTTGCTTTAGACCGGGTAAGCAGACAGACAGAATGGGTGGGTTGGGTGGGAAGGGGTCGTCCGAGGGTTCTGGCTGGAAACGCCAGAGCGTGCGTCTAGAGCCCCTTGTTTTGCCATGAGGTCTGCATGATCGTTCAGGTCTTTGTCAAGTCCAGGGGCTCGAGTGGCCCCTGACCTTCTTCCAATACACCTGCATGTCATGGTCCTCGACCAGACTGTCGCCGACGAACAGGTCTTTGTGTTTGATCGTCTTTTCGCGGATGTGAGAAAGCCATTGCTCTTCCATAATGGCAGGTGGGCAGAGAAGCTGAGTCGTGCGTAATTTGAGTCTGTGCAAATTACGAGCTGTTTGATCTGCTTGGCCACTGCTAGTTGGAGAGTTATGAGCACGGCTGCGATCTCCGCATATTGTGAGGATTGAGATCCTAACTGAAATTTTTGTGGCTCATAAGGGTTGTCATTGAGCCATACCACACCTGCACCAGCGCGGACCAGAGTTTCATGGTGGAAGGAGCATCCATCGACATAAGCAGTGGTCATGTCTTGGCACACGTCAGCATCGAAGTAGTGATGGCGTGTTGGTACAGTGGAGGTGTGTTCGTTTAGCGGGACGGCTGTGGTGGGCGTGTCGATTGCGCATTGTTGGCATGCAGCGAGTTCCATGCCTAAGTGCGACTTGTGGTTTTGAGCATAGCGTATCTCCACGTCGAAACTTTGGAGAGCCATGAGCCACGATGCCACGCGGGCGTTAGTTACTACGCCGTCCCTGAGTCTTTGACTGGTTAAGAAAGTCACCGGTTGGTGATTGGTGTTCACGATTGTCTTTTGGCCTCCTAAGTAGTGGGCGAAGTGTTTCTGACGGCCCATACTGTGGCTAGGAGGGCTTTTTCACAGTCGGTATACTTGACCTCTGGTCCGGAGAGAGTTTTGCTGGCGTAGGCCACTACTCTCTTATCCATGTCATGGACCTGATAGAGGCCTGAACTGAGGCTGTGGCTTGAGAAGCCCACCTCTAAGTAGAAAACTTTGGTGTGGTCCGGGTAAGCTAGGCACGGGCTCTGCACAGATTGTGTTTGAGCGCCTGCATTGCCTGCTCTTGTTGTGGACCCCACGCAAAGGCGGTGTCCTTTTTGAGAAGGTCCGTCAGTGGTTTGGCCAATGCCGCATAGTCATCGATGAATTGTCGAGAATAATTGCAGACTCCCAGGAAACTGCGGAGTTCTGACAAGTTGGAAGGCGGTTTCAGATTGGCAATGCCTTGGATTCGACTGACCTGTGGTTCAACGCCATCAGCGCCTACTAGAAGGCCCACATAGTTTACCTTCTTTCTGCACCATTGACATTTCTCCAAGGAGATTTTAGCACCAGCAATGGTGAGCTGTTTCAGGACGTGGTCGATTTCGTTAATGTGCGCATGGAGTGTCGCGGTGCGCATCAAGATGTCATCGACGTAGATGAGAGTTCCGCGGCTAGCGGCGTCAGGACATGCCTTGTTCAAGAAGATGTTAAATTCGGCTGGGGAATTTAAGTACCCGAATGGGCATCTTGTAAAAGAGTATTGCCGATTGGCAAACGTGAAGGCAAGTTTGTGTTGATCCTGTGGGTCTACAGGAATGGTCCAGAAGCCGGATGCTATGTCCAGTGTGGAGAAGTACTTGGCATCCTGTACTTTGGGCAGTTCTTGGCCAAGTTGGGTCATTGGCCACCTGGAAAGTGGTACGCTCTTGTTCAATTGACGGTAGTCAATTGTTAGACGCCACTTGCCATTGGGCTTGAGTACTGGCCAGATAGGAGCCGAATAAGTACTGTTGCACGGACGAATGATGCCTTTATCCAAAAGGTCGTCTATGATTTCCTGTATCGGTTCATAAGACGCCAGTGGTATTTTGTATTGGCGACGTAAGCTGGTGGTGCATTCGCAGCTGTTGGAATGCGTACCGTGTGGATGTGGGTTAAACCACAATCCAGCGAGTTTGTTGCAAATGATGTGCGATATTTGAGGAGGACATGACGCATCAGGTCCCGTTCCTCAGCGTTGTTTATCGCATCAGCCAAGTCTAGTGCTTGTTCTAACTGAGACTCAAAGTCCGGTTCGGGTTTAGAGTCTGGTTGCACAGTTACCGATTTGTCTGTGGTGACGCGTTACTCGGTAGAGGCGTGGTTTTGTCTATATCTGAATCAATGGAGAGCAGGAGACTGTCTGTACGACCATTACCTCAGCATCAGCCAGATCGACCCTGCAGATAGTGTCGGTATCGACCACAAGTGAGGGGTATATGGCGATTGCTCCGGAAGGCTTCTGTAGACGACTCCGGTCTCCTGTTGATCAGTCACGAGTGAGGGTGGCATGCGTCCTATGACTGGAACTCTGAGTTCAAGTCATGGAATCTTGTGTCAATTAGCCAACCCAAAGGTGTGGCCTTCGGGGCGAGAATGCCACTGGCAGTAGGATTCTGCACTAGCACGTGTGTTGATCGAGTCGAGCTCGACCAGGGTGTTGCCTGAACAGACAAGCCTAACTCAAAGAACAGAGGCGATGGTTGGAAGAACGCTTGTGGCGAGTTAACTTGTTGTCCTGGAAACGCTTTCAGGCGTATGTCCATGATGTTACGCGGTGGTATCGTGAGATGGCAGTCGTTACTTACCTGACACACATCGGGAATGGTTTGACCCGATTTCAAGTTTCCTTCGGTCAATGAAGGTGATTCCCACGTACTCCAGTCAGTGACCAGAGAACGCGTTGTTAATGGTATCGACTTGTACGTCGAGTCTGACTAGCATGTCAGCCCCAATGTACACTGAGTGTGGCAGACCGGGATGACGGCAAAAGTGTGGGTCAGTTCTCTTTTGTTCCATCGCCGATGGCAGAGCATAGACCTACGGCGGTTAACGCATGAGTCGGTGTGGGGTTAGCAGGGAACCGAGTGCGCTTCTTTGCGAAGGTCAGACTCGGGTTTTTCCGCGTTAGAGTGTTAAACAGCTCCTGGCTGATGGCAGATTTGTCAGCCCATAAGGCCATAACGACATTGTCGACTGGAGTTGCTTCCAGTGAGATGCCATTGACGATCTGGGGTGTCATCGCTAATGGGTCCTTCAGCGTGCATAGGAAGTTGTCACGCAATGTAAAGGTTTGGTTCGCACCGAGGTTGCATGGTCGTTGTACCAGCGGTGTCGGTGGCTACCCTGTCGATTGGTGATTCCCTGTCAATCGCATAGCACTGAGATTCATTCAGTAAGATTGGAAGTGGTTCTCGCGGGGCCCAAATCTTCAGCTGCTTGAAGTCGATCAGTGGTTCAGCGATTGAGGATGTCTTTTCCAATCAGAAGTGGGGCGTTGTCAAGGTGGGACACGTACACTGGGTGTATCAGTGTCATTGGTCCGATGGTCAGTTGAACTAAGGCTACCTCGTTGATGATCGTCCGATCATCAGAGTAAGGCCTTATTTCTAGAAAGCACGGGTGAGACTTCAAGTTCCTGTGCGATCTTCTCGCTATAGCCTGGAGTGATCTGAACAGGTTGCCTGAAATTAGGCTGATGTCAGCGGCTGAGTCGAGAAGTGCTTCGTCGTCAAGTGGTCTTCTAACAAGACAGAGAGATAAAGCTTTGAGCTACTCCCTTTTCTGTTAGGTGACCTAGAAATTGGTGAAAGGGTGTTTCACATTCAATAGTCGTGGCGTGGTCATGGCACAGCCCGACATTTGGATTTGCTTGGACCACTAGGCGGCGCTAGACGGAGTGGTGTCTTTGTGATCTGTGTCACTTCCCTCCGTGTTGTCCGTGCTAGGGTCCTGGACAATGTCATTGAGTGGCTCTAGTTCGTCAGAGCCTAAGTACAGGTCTGGGAGATGTTCATTCCCTTCAGTAGACTCTGTATTTCCGTTGTGTTAAGTCGACTTGGATCGGTTGTGACTGTTTCTGAATCGGGGCCTTAGAGGCCTCCACCGTATACAGCTCAGCCTTGTCCTTGGACTTTTCGCGCATTTGTTTGAGTATGCGTTCTATGGCCCGAGCCTCCTCTGTAGTCAGATTACTGTCGCTCATGGGGTTTCCCACGCGATTAGTCTGAGTTTCAGGGCTCGGTCCTCGCATGATTTCGCTGCTCGACAGGTGGGCTACCTGATGATCGTTGGTCTTGGGACCGGCGATATTGGTTTCTCCTGTCGTCGCGGTTTTGATAGGACCCCCTTGGTTACGGTTTGGATTGGTTCGAAATTTATTTTTACCGAGGTTTCCATTGAGGGCCCTGGTCTTTGAACTTACGTTCGGGCCAGGTCGGGTGTGGACCCGGCTCTCCTTTGTGTGGCCGAGGTCCCTCTTTCCTGTCTGGAAAGCGGGAGGCTCCTGGGCCGCTTGGCTTGGAGGTAGGTGCTCCTTCGAGCGCTAGACTCTGATCAACAGTATACAGAGCGGCTGACTCTTGCGGTTTAATCTGAGTCAGCTTCTGTTTAGTAAATGCCCTTGTTGCCAGTTCGCGGAGTTGGCGGCTGGTTTGAGTCAGCGGGCAGGCAGCGACGCCAAGATGATGGTTGGTAGTTGGATGGAGGTTTTGCACAAAGAGTGTTTTGAAGTTTTTATCCTCCTCCATGTTTGGTTCGTTGAGTGGACCAAAGTAGGCTTTGCGTAGCCGATGATAATATATCTGTGGTGACTCTTGCCGTGCCTGTTTGATTGTTAGGCGGCTGTCAGTCCCACATTCGTTATAACGTCTGAGAATTCCTCCATGAGGACTGACTAAGGAGATCAAAGTCAGCTTGAACCTCAGGGGTTGACGTTCGATGAAGCTACTAACATCTCTGCTTGATGTTAGTTTTATCAAAAGATTTTGTCCTCAACGGTAGCATTGGGTATTCTCTGGAGGTAGAACTCAATGTCTCTAAGGTACGCGCTAGTGTCATGAGCCGATCCTTGATGGGGCTCGGCGAGTGATATGACGCGCGATTTTGTCAAAGTCTCTGTCAGTGGGACCGTAGTCCAGATGTCTCCGTGTCGGAGCTGGTTGTTGGACAAAGTCCGATTGCCTACCTGTTGGTAGTGAAGTAATCCGAATGCCTACCTGTGGAAGCTCGCGGAAGACGGCCGGGCTCTCGGCCCGGTTGGTCCTCTTTCCGTTGCGTCCAGGCGCGGTAGTGGTCGCAAAATTGGATTAGTTAGTGAAGTGGCTCCTTCTGGGAGTCCCCAAACCTACTGGGTTGGTATAATGGAGTAACTGGTTCTAGGTCTGGAGTACCTTTGAATTCCATTTTCTTACTAGGTCGTGTTTGGGCGTCCTCTGTCAGGCGCCTGAAGTTGTTCAATAAGCTGGCGGTCTAAGTCACCTTGTTGAGTGAGGGTCTCTACCCGTGCACTCAGGGTCTCTCTCCGCCGAGCCTCTTGTGCCAGCATATTCGCGGAGAGCTGTGCACTTTTGCCTGCTTTGATGAGTTCCTCTCGCATAGCGTCGTACTCATCACGTTGGTCATTGAGCTGAAGCTCTGCTATGTCACGAGCAGACCTTGTTTCGCTCAGCTCGTTCTTTAGGTCACTGAGGGTTCCCTCAGTTATCTGGAGTTTAGTGTGTAACTCCTTAAAGTCAGGGTCTGCCTTTTGGAGTGTTTGGGCAAGAGTTTGTAACTCTTGGTTTTGTTTTTCAGAATTCTCCAGGACTCCTTTGGTCAGCTGGAGTTCCTGATTCAACGCCTTGTTCTCGCGTTGGAAGGCGGGCGAGTCCTGTTTCTGGACCTGGATTTTCTCGTGGCTGCGTGCCAGGAGATCCTCGGCTTGTTTCTGCTGTGCGCGCATAACAATAGCCATTTGACCTAACAGCTTAGTTAGATCCTTGTCTTTTGGCTTAGAGGTTAGCGCAATGCTAATCAAGGAGCTAAGAACTGAATCTAGCTCGTTGGGAGGTGTGGTCTGAATCTCATCCACATATTGGGGTAGCACCTGTCCTGTTAAATCATTTAGAGCTGAGTCTAAGTGGTCCAGAAGCTTGATGGGACTATCCGAGCCTGTGGACTGTGGATTAGACATGTTGAGAAATGGGTTTCTCAAGGTAAGTGAGTTATTGTTAGATTAAGTTTTAACTGCAAGGAGAGAGTTACTACTTGTAGAGGCGTTACGAAGAAGGAGCGTAAAACTCAAGCAGACTGTAAAAGAATTTTTAAAATCTGAGTAAAAGTGTAAATAAAAATTAATGAAGGAATAAAATTAAAATTAAAATTTTATTTTATTTAAAATAAAATAAAATTCCAATTAAAATAAAATAAAAGGGGTATTAAGTTGAATAAGTCAGATTGAAAGTAATAAAAGAAGGAATTGTTGAAGTGGAAGTTAGTATAAAGTCTACTTGTGATTGAAGTGACCTTATGTGAGTATTAACAGTGACTATGTAGCCATAGCCTGGTGGTGTGAATGTTAATGAGGGTTGACAGTGCTGGGATGCTGCTGTGCTAATTTGTAAAATTAACAGTGCAGAATCAGTGGGTTTAATCTAACAATTCATGCAGGTAATCAGCTTTTAAATCACAGCTATGACACAATTCGTGCAGGGTTAAGTCTATTCAGAAGTAACAGCAGTGGTGTCGTAGTGGTAGTAAGCTGTTAGCGTTAGCATTCCAATTTGACAAATCCTGTGTAGATAGGAAAGTCACAAAACAAGTCTTAAATTGTTAATCAAGCCAAATTAATCAATCAATTTATATGCAAGGTTAGCATCAAAGATTTCCAAAAGCAGATGCAATGTTAATTAAAAATGTCACAATTGTTAGTTAACTCCTATTGTGCATTCAAGGTTGTTAAACACAGGCAGTTAATCTCAAAAGCAATATGGCATTTGCAAACTTGTATATTACAAGAAAAACACATGTATTAACAGAAGCAAAACAGCTTGACAGCAGTTTAGTATTCGTTAATAAAGCATAGTAATTCACTTTTATGTTAAGTCAATCAGGCTTTTCAGTGTCAATGAAAGCTTAAATTATTCAGTTAAGTTCTTAACTTGAATTAGTCACTATTTTGAGGAAAAGTGTAATTCCGTTGAGTGACCACCAGAGAGAGACGTAGAGCTCCTCTCAAAGATTTTTAGAAGTTTCGCACTTCTCTTCCACTAGGGGTAGCAGACTCTCTGGAGTCCGTGGTTTACCACTTCTTTCCGCTAGGGGCAATAGACTCTCTTAAGTCTGTTTTACCACTTCTTTCCGCTAGGGCCGTTGGAACTACAGTGAGTTTGGTTCCCGGGTGACGTCAGAGTCACGCCCCTTGCTAGACGCGGAGTGGAAATGGCTGGTTAGCTTCAGTGTGCTGAAACTTTGAGGAGTCAAGACTTCTCCACACAGCCACTTTTATAACACAGCAGCGCTCTAAAAGCGCAATTTCCAACACAGCAGTGCTGTGGATAAAACAACGTTTCACAAAGCACTACACGGGCCACGTGGGCCAAGACTTTGTCCGTTGGCTGTGTATTAACAAGGAGTTCTGACGCGGGTAGCTAATCCGTTCAGAGTTCTCCCAACCAAGTTTTTTTATCGTCTGACACAATATGAACAGATAAATTACTTGGTTTTACAAGTTTATCTAAATAACTGGAGCATCGCAGATTATTTATTAACTTGCAGAACGCGTTATTCGACAACTTATGCTAAAATTCTAGAACATCTTAGAATTAGCTGTTGTTAGGCCTTATAAAAATTACACGTCCTCAACGTGTCACAAATGCATTTAATCAATCCGGCTCTCTGGCCTTTGTTCACAAGCTCCACAAAGCTTCAGTCTTTCACTGAACACTTAGCAAGCTGGCAGAAATGTACGTACAATATTAACCAAGTTACAAAGCATATCTCAGAATTATCAAAACATCAGACCAGCTGGTATTTTTCAAATCCTAGACACACAATTTCACAAGCGCTTTTTATCAAACAGCAACACAACACACGTTTCTCAACACATTGATTAGTTTTGTATAAGACATAACTTTCTTAGTTCTTCAGCG
This sequence comes from Neodontobutis hainanensis, assembly GCA_024349245.1. Lineage (NCBI taxonomy): Eukaryota > Metazoa > Chordata > Actinopteri > Gobiiformes > Odontobutidae > Neodontobutis > Neodontobutis hainanensis. Next base: position 6,708,681 of record JALDNG010000008.1, on the reverse strand, counting down.
GACAGAGATTTATGTAAAAGGCTTTAAGGATGTTAACTTATTTCAGTGTTTACAAGACCGGATCTTTCCGAGCCTCACGCCGGGGCTCCAAAAATAATACTGTAGTGAATATGGTCTCGTTGATGAATAATTAATATGAATATGAATTATGAAAATTAATAATTAATATTTTGTTTATGAAAATATTAATTTCTTTCGGGCACCACCTTAGTTTTAGCAGTTCTAAGGAAACTGATTATGTTTGATAAGTCTCAATCTTGAAGGAATGAATTCTAACTCGTTTTCAGACCAAATCTACGTAAACATGAAACAAGGATGTCTTTATGGGTTTTATTAAAATTATGTAAGATTAAATATGAACAACATAAAATAAAACAAGATTATTGACAAAGGATGAGAATGATGAAAATAAATGATGAATGAACATAAAATTAACAGTTAACAGGTTAAGGTTATAACATTATGATGGCTTTGATGGAACAGAAAGTTTAATTCCTTTGAATTTTATTAATTACTCGGAGTTCTTACGGAGAGAGAAGAAAGTTAAATGGCTTAGCTAAAAGGGACTATTGACGGCTGTTTGGAGATCGTAAAAAGGGAAAAGATGTGCGGTTGGACTTAATCACACAGGTTTTATAACGCCAAGCTTGTGCCCAGTGTTCACTCACTCTGATGTGGTGGAAAGGTACCAGCGGTGCGGTTCCGAAAAGTCCAAAGGGATGCTTCGAAATTCCCGGGGTCGCGGCTGGCTTCCGGCCGTATAGAGAGGCGTCACCGGTGCAAGGGGTTGAGCTGGTAAGGCGGCGCCTTAGCAACAAAGCGGCGTCCTGTGATTGTCCTCGAGGGTAAAGTGGACTTTACCCGCAGTTGAGAATAAAGTCTTTAACAAAAGTGTTCGTTGAAGAAGCTTAAACTGGTCTTTTCTTGATTAACGAGGGCTGTTTGTTTAGCGGACTCGTTTTAACTTAAAGAACTACAAAATTTCCACTTCCGTCGCGTGGTTACGTAGTTCCGTAAAAGTTTTCAAAACAAAATATCAAATGCGTTGAGTCGTCAAAAATAAAGTCACTTAACACAGGACTGTGTTACGTGGTTTCAAGCTTAAAAGTTACGAAGCGATAAATACAAAAACTTAGTAGAAAAGTAGACAAGATTACGCGAACAAGAGTGTGCAAAGCGTTGCGAAAAGAGAAGAGTACAGAAACGAGTTTAACATGAAGAGGAAGCGAAGCTAAACTAGAATTTGTAAGAGAGCGATTTCCGGGCTGCGCACACTTTTGTACTGGCCGAAGAGAGGCGTGTTTACACACGTTTGGGGAACGAGGGCGTTTACTGAAAGTTTAAGAAAGATAATAAAACCTTTCTCGTTCCATCAAATGAATAAACTTAGACACAATTTTAAAACGTATTGCTCCTGCATTGTATCATATCTGTGCGTGAAATATCGTTACCAATCTTTAAAGACTAAACACATGTATATTCGTTGCTTGACCTGAAAACAGAACAATTCATTTTATTACACAGCCAGCTGTAAGGATGAAGCAGAAAGTATTCTTTTATATCGTTATCACTCTGGATCCTGTAAAGAAAGAATGGTGAGGTTTGCATAGTTACTAACAATCCTTTAATACACAGAAATGGAACAGAACGAAGAATTGTCTTTAGATTCGAAGCAGAGTCATTACTCTGTTCAACCAAAGGAGGGCAATGTTCAATCACTTATAGAGTCCTGTAACAAAGAGACATTCCTTTCTCAGGTCTGGTGTGTTTCAATACACAAATCGTATATTTAAATGTCCATTCTGGTGCCAGGGGGTCTGGTCGGCCAGAAGATAGCGGCTACAGGTCCTTTGAAGTACTGAAAAATAAAGCTGTAAATATAATTTCACTCTTGCGTGAACTCTTTAACACAACATACGAACATCTGGGCCAGATTAGCAAGGTGCTGCTAATCAAATCTCCTCAGTTCAGGATAAACAAAAATGAAGAGTCTTTAAAAGTTCAGGGTTGTAAATTATTCATGACTCTGAAGGGTGTTGGTTCCTCCTGGTACGAGAGACACTACAACTGTAACTTGTAGAAAACTACATTTTTCTTATGTTCTTGGGGACTTCTTTCAAACACAGTGAGCAAGTAAAGTTATGATAACTGAGTGTATTTTCTTTTAAAAGCAGAGGATGGTTTTGCAGTTAAGGACGTGTGGGTGCTGTGAGTGCGTTGGAAAGATGCAATGTGAACCTGCAGGGTTTTATCAGATTAAGGGCCTTCAGCATGTAAACTAAGGGAGGGTGCCTGCAGGTGTAAGAGATCTGGCTTTGGTCCCCTGAAGCCACTATATCAAAGAAAATTGACGGTTTGGTCAAACTGTGCAGAGAGAAAAAGGAGACATTAAGCACAAGGAAACCAACACAGAGAAAAGGTGGAGAAAAACTAAGTAATTTATTTCTACAAGCATCACTAAATGTGTAGGACTCAGCTTCAGTTTCACTTGAATGCATGCACTGGGAAGAGATTTGATCTGAATAGCACAGTATTTCCACATCTTTAAACTTTATCTTACTACTTTGAACTACTCTGGATAAATCACACATTCTAGTAGCTTTTGGTACACAACTTCAGTCAATGACAGACATAACAGATTAAGATGCATATCCAGCAACGCTATATCATCTACAATATATGAAACAGTGATGAAAGTAAAGCGTGTTAAACACAAGACCTTTAGACTAGTCCAACCAGCTCTATAAATTTTATTTAAAGTCTAAGATATTTCCTAAAACCAGCTGCTTTCAGTTACAAGAAGATTTTATGGGTAAAAGGACAATAATGTGCTTTATGGTGCACAGACAATCTTCTCAGACTTTTTGGGGTTTAATACGGAGCTAGTTTTATGGAACAGATGGAGCGCTCTTGTCCAGAGTGAGAGGTCTGTTAGTTTTAATTACACACTAATAGTTTAATTGGAGAGGATTAAGTTTCCTGTTAAGTGACCCAAGTCACTGACCAATGTAATGATAGTGGATTGTTTATGTACAGGAAGTGTAAATGAACTCTGCTGGCATCTATATCGACACTGGATACATGTTAATCTATGTGTACATTGATCACTGCAGCCATTAGAATAAAGCTTCATCAATCAAGGCGCTGCTGTTGATTGCTATGGTCGTAGATGAGAAACAGGAAGGCTCCACAGGAAACAGGCGTCCTTTTGAACATGTAACAATCTCCATGTGTTCCAGTCTATATGTATGCTCCAAGAGTCTGGGAGGAAATAGGATCCAGCAGTGACTTTATAACCACAGGAATGCTGCGGATCTTGAGGAAGAAAATTAAGACCTGGTGGCAGGAAGATAAAGATAAGAGGCAAGAGGTAAAGAGCAAGAGGCTGGAGTTATCGGTTTCCCACTTCTTTCTTTTGTGTCACCTTAGATCTACAGCCCTTAAACCGTCCTCATTTTAACCCATCGCCATGGTCTTGGCTTTCTTTCAGTCAGTCTATCCTTAAATCCTTCCATCAATCCTGCAGCTTTAACGACCCGAGTGAGGCTGTTGCAGACGGGGCGATAAGAAAAGGAGATTTTGTGGTCAGCAGCAGGTGAAAAAATATACCTCAGCAAAATACAGTTGACTATAATGACTGTGGCCATTATCAGGAACATCTCAGTACAACTAGTTTTAATGCTTGGTGCAGTGTAGGCTTGAAAAAGACTAAATCAAATGCAAAATTCAAAGTTGTGTACATATGAGAATTATTTAAGAGGAACCATTTCCTGCTGAGCTCCTTTAATTTCTCATTAGGATCCAGATGCCGAATTTAAAATCAATCTGTAGACATCTTATTCCCTCCAGTGCTGGCGGCTAAATAAATGTACATGCTGTTTGGATGAACTGCTGCTTCCACACTGCACCAGGGTCATGTTTAATGAAAGACGGCATAGCCCACACCCAGCGGCGGTGTGCTGCACTCGTCCTCATATGACCGCTGCCAGCCTCAGCCGGGGTGAGTAAGCAGAGAAGGGAAATGCAGGCTGGCTCAGACTGCCTGGGAAACAGCCCACCGTCGGCTCACAAATCAATGGGGATTGTCAAAGCACTGAGGAAAGTAGCCTGCTGTGATACACTGACACACTCCCGCGCCATCTCCTACCTGTGGAAGACTGCTGTGTGAGGGGAGCTTAAATGAGACACTTCAGCTTCAGACGGAGGGAGATTCAGACAATCTGCCTTCAATCACAGCTGTCGTTGACTTCAAAATGAAGCATGAAAGGAAGAAGGTATGTGTGAGGGACGGTAAAAAGAAAAAAGGCCAAAGGAATCACATAGAGCCATGTTTTTATGAGCTATGTAAGGCAGGTTCAAAATTGGCTCCTGGTCTAAATCAACAATTTTTTATTCAACTTGTGTCCATAGGTTAAACAGCTCAACAAATAAATGATTTAAAGTCACACTGTGTAAGTAGCTTTTATAAGAAAATAATAGCCTTGTAAGCATTCAAATATCCAGCATCAAAGGTTGTTTTATGGTTGCCTGACATAAAAAATGTGTATGTAGTAACTCCACTACACCACTCCAGGTAACATGGCACTTGGGACACGATCTTCTCATGAGGAAACATTTAGCCAAATCAAACAGTTGAGCTTTCATTGCATCTCAGAGCTCAGGTGTATAGTCTGAGGAGAAGACCTGAGGAGGCCCGCTGTGGAACATGATTGTCACTGCATGCCTCTGCAGTAAAAGCAGCTGTGGAGCCTGCCTCCTTATAGAAAGGAGGTGAAGATAGATGGCAGTGTTGGAGAAGCAGTGTGTGACAGGTGGTGCAATACTGCCCCCATGTGAGAACATGATCTTCAGTGCTGTGAAGACGCTGTTTCTATTACCTGCATCTTCCTTGTCTGACACCTGGTAAAGAGAGCCTTGGCCTTTTATGACTGAGGCTTCACATGGCTTTCAGCAAAGATCCCCTGTCAGCTTTAAATCCCCATCGCTCCAACCTTTGACAAGTTGGGTCCTTGTTTACGTTCAGCAACACTCTGCCAGTAAATTTCCTGTCAGTCAGCAAAATAAAAGCAATAGCGGAGCCAAGATAATGTGGGGCCTCACAGTTTATCACTGAACTGGTCTCTGGACAATCTTTACTGGCACAGGAAGAAAGGAAAATAAAGCATTTTGAAGGGTTTGGTTGGCTAGAGCTTTTTAACTTGTGCATTTATTTTTACAAGTTATGTATAATATACAGTTGGCAGCTTAAACATAGCCCAGAGTTGAACTGTATATCTTATTTTAAAATCACGGTGGAAAGACAGAGATAAGTATGTGCACTGTACTAAGCGCTGAGATTAATTTAGCACAGTGCAAGTGCTCAAGTAAGTATTAAACATTTTTTGAGAGCAGCAAATAAAGCTATTAGCAGAAGCACGTTAACCTCTTCATAATCTAAAGTGGTTTCCATTGTCCTTTTCAAATGCACACTCTTTTTTTACACGAACCCCTGACCTGGTGAGTATGTGCAATCATGCATGCATAAAGAGCCTACGTTGATTCATCCACAGGAACATTTTATAGTTCATTCACTTGCAGCCTTGGAATGATGGCGTTTGTGTCATCAATTAAGAGCTGTAATTAACCACAGCGTGTGTCAATCAATTTTAATAAACTAGGACTTGATAAAGATATTTCCCCATCATTCTCCTCTTATGGTCCTATCATGACCTGATCATATCCAGCTCGTCCAAAGGGCTCTATTTCTACACATCAAAATGACATATTCACTAATAAGCCCAGCCCCCTGACTGTGCCGCAGACTTCATTCAGACGGGCCGGTGGGAGAAATACAAGCAAGCTTCTTCTTTTTCCTTGTTCAGCAGGATGGCAGCTTTGTTCCTAAAATAGTGGGCCTTGTGATTTAAATTCAGTCGGGAGTATTGAGAGAAATGAGACAAGATCAAAGAGGTCTCTTTAGACTCACTTACTGCAGAAGAGAGAAAGTACAAGTCTCCCTAGCTCACAACGGGCAAATTGTTCTCTGCGCACACTTCCAGCAAATCAGATTAGATCGAGTCACTGTGGCAACGGGAGGAGATCATCTTTAATGTGCTCCTTAATGAGAGGGAAAATGTTTGTCTCTTGTGATTGAAGCTCTCATTGTGCAAATTATTTCCAAATTGGTTGAGCAGCGTGGACTCGTGGCTGATGAAAAGTGGCGGGGGGGGGATGGCATTCAATTAGAGCGGTGGATTGACACAATGAGAACATGGGATATGTGACTGCAGACTCATCACTCAACATACACTGGCCTCTCCAAAACAGAACAAGAGCCATATGTTTCTGTAGGTTTTATACAACCGCACTGCTCCTTCTCTTCACACGTCAATCAAAAAGAAAAGCATTTACATGTTGCTAGATACGAAAGGTGTTGTGCGTAGCAACAACTAAAGTGTGTTCTGTTTTAAGCTGCATGTTAAAAGCTACTTGTATAAATGTTGAGGCAACTGACATTTCAACACAGCTTGCAGGCTCCTTGACTAATGATCAGACTTGCTGTAATCCAAACACTTGTAAACCTCTACAATTATCTCCAAACCTCACAGTGTGAACAGATGTATTTACAGAGAAGCACGCAGGAGCTCAAACACGCTCTGTTTACAGTAACACCAAAGCTTCGGCAATTACACAGCGTCTTAACATGCTTAATTAAGAATCCTCAACCGTTTTCTTTATATCCTGCTTTTGTGTTTTTATCTCCAGTGTAAAATCAAAAGTAAAACAAATCAGTGATGTATTACTGTGTCTCTAAAGGAACCCCTTTGCCCACATGACAAGGCCAAACCCCCAGGTACAGTAACCTTTGACCTCTGTACAGCAGCGGCACTCCTCTGAGAAATCAGGCCAGAGTCCAGAGAGAGTCAGCTGGAAGCGGCTGACAGTGTCCCAGACGTCCCACCCGCTGTAATATTGATCGCTGGTGAATTTGGTTTGGTAGGTGGCAGGTGAGAGCTCTCTGCGGTAATACTCTATGATTTCAGGTCGGGGCGGCCTCCTGAGATGATTAATGGCAAGCTGTCAGCGCCGTGTAATCATGGTGTGAAATCAATGCCTTGCACGCCTCACCCTCTCCTCCCTTTACATGTCGCTCACACAAACCCCGAGTGGATGGCATTAGATTATAAAGACAGGCGTTCATAGCCTCAGGACAGAGACTGGCACAAATTAGTGAAATTATAAAGAGGCAGCGGCGCAAAGTTAATAAGGGAAATCATGTGCTAAATGTATTGTATAGGCACAAGTCCCAGTGCATTAGTGTCTCTATTTTTCTTTTTTTCTGGGTTAGGGTTTAGGGTTATTCTGTTTTTAATATATTTAACAAAGTTGTATGTCTATAGTTTATTACACATGGTTTGGTTTCATTTAATGGTTCAGTTTAATAAAACCCACTAAAAATACAGGCTCAAATAATCAGCTCTACTTAATTTGTTATTGTACCATTCATCTTCACTTTACAATCATTAACAGAATTGTCCATTACCTTGACAGCACACAGTTTGATCTGATGTGGAAACTCAAAATAATGCATTATAAATTCATTGTGTCCGTTTAACCCCTGCTGCGTCAATAGAGCCTGGAGCACGGCTTGAAAGCTTTTTCTTCTTCGGGATTGAGTGCTTATGAAGCTAAAAATATTGAATTCCTTTCATAAAGGCTGAGCATATCATCGCCTGAATGAATCTCATCATGCCAGCAGCTTTAGCCATCACTATTAATAATATCCACTTTTCATAAAGCTGCTGATTTCTTTTATTTACGCTCAGCCGCCTCCGCTGGCTGCCAGTGGAAAACAGGCCCGCATAATCACTGCTAATAAATTAAGCCCAATAGAACTGTCACATCTCATTTGGACTCATTTGCACATGATTGTGTTTGTTTATGTTCAGTCTACTTGGGGAAAAAAAGCTTTGACTGGCAAATCGCTGGAATTAATGAATTTCACTGCCCCCCCACACACGCTGCTGGAAAAATCAAATCCCTTCAATGGGCTCCACTGGCAGAAGCTCAAGATGAGGAGCGCTCCTGACTCGAACACAGCTGTCACACGTCAACAGACATCTTTCTTTCATACGCCGCGGCATTATTACTCATAAAAGTAATCAGCTGCCACGAGGGACGTGATTAGGCTCAAGATGATGGCAGTGAAGGCACTGAGCCGAGCAATAAAAGACCAAACATATACTACGTTCTTACCGTCTATATGTTATATTTGTGGGTATAAGAGCTGGGTAACATGCAAAGAGCAATAATGCTAACAAGGAAAGTAATCTTTTCTGATAAAGGATTATACAGCCCTCATTTATAAAACATCCAGCTGTCTTCAACCCCGTGAACATCAGAATGAATCCATCTACACACAGGTCTCAACAGTCGGTGAGTTATTTAGTGGACACAGTTAAATGTCTCTCAGCTTTAGACTGACTCAAAATAATATAACTGTTGTAACTGTGACCCTAATGCAAAGCCTTTAAGTAAAACATATAACACTAGTTGCCTTTTAGAAACACACCTGTCAGCCATCTATCCTCTGAGCCTGCTGACTGACCTGCAAAGGAAAACAGACAGAAAGTCCTATCAATCCTCTTTGATGACAATGTTTTGGCACTATATTGTGAACACAACAGTAATTTATTTATCTGTTGGCACTAAGCAGCCTCTTGTAGACTATTTTAATGCTTACAACATTTAATTTGTATTTCAGGAGTGTCTCAGAATGGATTCCGACCATGGTGAAGTTAGACTTGCTCCTGCTATGTTTCCTAACTATTCAGGCAACACACAAAAAGCAGTGACATCCTAGAGCTCAGCGATAACTCTGTCGAGCTTGAGCTGCAGACATAAATAATGCAGCGCTTCACAAGGTGAGGTGTGTTTTCTGCCTCATCAACACGACTTCCTCTGATACCAGGATGTGTCAACATCTTTGCCCTTCACCATTTGTCTGCTGCTACACATTTCCTCATAACTTCTTCATGTAGCTCTTGTGCACCAGATTTCATGAGCAGAACAGAGAAACGGTGTAAGGTTTTGATCTTTCTAGAAGCAAGCCTTGGGATTCTGTTTGGCATTATGTTGTAAACATCCCTAAACTTCCGAAAACGCTGTTTTAACTTCAGGCTTGTACTGAGTGCATTTTAACATAAAATTAAACTTTTCATAAGAATGACAACAGTATTTGTTGATTGTACATTGACAGACAATAGTCTGTAGATTAGTGTGGGTAGATCTGTACAGTTTCCTTCCAACACTGTTTCATAATAAGAAGCCATTCTTGTGGAAGCAGCTCAGGACATAAATAATCATAAAACAAGCAGAGTCAGAAAATGTGTGCTTCTGACCCACAGACAATCTATGGCTCAGCTCAGTAACAGAGACACACTGATACTGAAAGCGGACATCCTTGCTAACTAAATATGTGCTGCTTCTAAAGAGTAGAAAACAACCATCTTCAAAGACAAGATAGCACTGTGTCCCTGACTCTGGGGAGGCTGGACCCTGACTTCACACACCGAATAAAAGAGATATCACTCTGAAACACAGCAAAGGCAAGAAAAGTGCAAATATTGATCCAACTCAACAATAGGAAGCAGTATTTCTCTAAATTTGTCACTAGTGCAAAAGTCCAATAGCATTGTGTGAATCGATCTGCCTGGTTGTAAAAGTACTTCAGAATCACATTTTGTAAAGACATGACTCTTTTAAAATAACTTCCCTTTATTTCAACAAGCTTACACAGACAGGGTTGAACGTCGGTCCTTTTGCTTTTCCATGACTTAGACATTAACTCTGAGAAAGATGAGTGGTGCTGCTGTCACACACAGACCTACAAGAGCACAGCCCGGCTCACTAAAGGCTAAAAGAGAACAACACACATGACGACAGAGGGAACCCATGGAAGGACTGTGACTCATCTCAACGGGACAGCATGAACAACACATTCTAACTACAGTCTTCAGGAAACTAAACTTTAAGAAAACATTTGATCTTGAGGATCCCTCAGAGATTAATAGTGTTCTTGTGCCAGGGTAACAAATGCACCAATGCGGTAAATAGGGGTTTCAAGTTCCAAAAACGTATTAAACACAAAAAGATTGTGTCAACAACACAGTGTGCTAATATTTAATAATATTGTTAGGCAAACATCACCACCCTGTGGCCAAGAGGAGGTCTCACTGAGCACAACGCAAAACAGCTCTCTGGCTGTTAACATCTAATTAAGGCCAACATTACACCACTTTAAAATGTTGCTATAAAAAAAGAAGTCCTGGAGGTTTTGTGTAAATAACTTCTGGGGCCTTTATGTATTGTAATATCCACCTCTAGTGATCGTGTAAGGGGCCAAGGAAATGAAGGCTAAAATTGCAGGTCAAATTGATGAGACCCTTCGGTGCTTTGTCATCAGCTGCGAAACTCTTGAGAAACGTCTACATCTATGAATCAGTGAGACTGACACCAGCATTTGACAAGAAACGAGTGTGGCAGCGTTTAATGACCACTACTAAAAGAAGGTTTAAAGGATGACTCATTTTCTGTGTCTGAAAAGCACTCCTCTGCTGCCTTAAGTGGAATGTGTTTAACCACACTAATACATTCCTGTGATCCAGGCCGTGAATTCACTATTGATTTTTTGCTCCTCGCCCTTCTTTTCATCACATGCTGCGCCGCCACAAAGCGCACACGCACACACTTTAAACAGCTCGTCTTATTCATTCCAACACTGGTTCCCTCATTGATTCACCACAAGCTTCAAATTAGCCAACTCATTAGTTTACAGCATTAGAGATTTTCAGCTATTCGGATTATTACATGGCTGGGTGGAGAGAGCCGTGTCTTGGAGGGAATAGGAAATTTAATGAAATGCTTTTGTAAGTCAGCTTCGAAACCACACACCTCATCTCTTTTCTTCTGCTCACTCAACAAATTTTACCTTTTTGCCTTTAATCTTATGTATGTTAGAGACAGAACAGAATCCTTAAGAACACAAAAAGCCTTTTTTAAAAGCTTTTGTCTGTTGTAAGAGATAATGCATTTTGCTTTAAACTACTACAGCTATCCTGGGATTGGCTTAATTATATCTCATTCTGTTTGTGATTCATTGAGGGCCTCTTATCTCAGTGTGATTCCTTACAAAGCCTGTAGGTGCTTCTAAAGACAATAAAAACAATCACTTTAACAGTATTGTCAGAATTCACATTACTACACAGACTTAAGCTTGACAGATGAACACAATCAGGAGAATTCCTGTTTTTCCAGCAAGGAATGCTTATTTTTTTTCTCTCATCACCTTTTAACTTTCATCAATCTGTTAAGGTCAATATTAATCAATTGTGGGTGTGCTATAGCAGCATCACATGAAAAAAAAAAAAAGCCTAACAACCAGGCCTAAATCTATCCGCCTCAACCACCAACCTCACCATTCATCAAAAGGACAAAGTGTTCGTGTTCTTTGATTAAAAGTGTGAGCAATGCATTACCGCTGACAAATGGCCTCCCACTTATCCCTGTGCAGCAGTTTGATAAAGCCCTGTTCGCACACCGCGCCTAATTAGAAGGCACCCTCACCTTGTAGACACCCCATTTAACACATATCGAGAAGTGCAAACTGAATAATGATGACCTCCTAATGGCCAAATAGACACCCTGCACCTTCCCTTTCACCGAGGCAATCTGCCTTTTAGTTATTTGTTGCTTTTAAAACAAAGAGTTCGGTTGTAATCCTGGTTATATGGCAGAATATTATCTAGTGGCTAAAAGAGAAAAGTGCAGAGTGCGTGCTGTGGCGCCACACTTCGACATTTGCACAAGTGGAAGGGAATGTTAAAGCTGATCGGAGTGGTTCCCTCTGTCAACATGTACACACAGAAAAATCAACCACTGTCCAATCACAACCACTTTACACAAAAGAGTGGCCATTCTCGGTCGAACAACTAACAACATGGTGGCTGGCTGATGAAACTACATCCTGGTGCAGGATTTCATAACACGCATTTTGCAGTTCTGGTGGTCTATGTTCAATCCAAATAGTTTCCATGTGTGGAATACAACATGGATTGGAAATAAAGGGTCTATCCCCAAATTTTTTACTTCAAGTGGTGTAATAAAACAGTACCTCACATCTGCAATGTTTAACTTTACATGATGTCATAACTTTTTTAATAGCATTTAGGGTGACTTTATAAGCCCTCTGAAAAAATAACATCCCACCTTTGGCATAAATGATCACAAATTTTAACTAAAATTGCTAAGTCTCCTTATCAGGTGCCGTTTGTCCCATACAGGTGCATTCAACTGTTACTCTTCTAACTTCAGTTCACAGGTACAGTCTAAAAGCAAAATTACACCCAGGAGGAATCGTCTACGTTTGGTTATAAATCTTATATTCTATAAAGGACTAGACTAGATTAACACAAGCAACAGGAGTAAATAAGGCAATAAACCTGATCTCACTGAGTGGGGCCTCAGGTGAAGACAGCTGTCGCCCTGATCTACAGCCCCCGGCAGCCTCTGTAATGTAGGCCAAATTGCCTGAGTCACTGGAAATGATGCAGTCATTGTGGAGGAAATTGGAAATCAATTCTTGTCATCACTGAACATAACTCCCTCTCTTTCCCTCTCCTTTTTTAGCAGAGCCAGAGCTCACATTTATTTGTGGAAACACGAGGAGAATAAAAGTCTCAACAGCAGAGTAAAGGAATGGGGAAGGGCATGAGGGGGAAAAATGTATAAATGTCATGTACACTAATGCGCCCATTTTCTACAAGTTATTTAGAAAGAAGAAATTTCTTAAAAGTACTTCATGTCTGAGTTTACAGTTTGTCTCGATTCTTCAAGGAGACCCTCAGTGTCCCCCGGCAGGATGTGGAATTAACGGCAATAATAGTGTCTTATGAAACGATACGTCCCATAAGGATGTGTTCTGCAGCCACAGTAAGTGCTGATATACTGTGAGCACCTCATGTAGGTCATCGCATTAGGCAGGACACAGTACAGTGCTTCCGCATGCTGAGTGCCCTCATAACACAGCTCCCAAGGGCGCCTGTGCTCAATAAGAAGCAATCAACAACTGCAGCACGCCCTCCCGAGATCTCCTCCATCTTCCCCACAAGGCACTGCTCCAACTCAGCCCCCCATCCATTATGCATCAAAACTTGCGCTACAAATCTCCTCAAATAGAACAGTGTGTCAGGCGTGATGAAGAACAATCGGCCGATGGGAGGGAATCAAAGCACTGAAATTCCCAGGATGAAAAATATTCCACTTTGCTCTCTGATGTTGTTCTTTGTTTTTCCTTTGTTTGTGTTGTTATTTGAGTTGTATGTTCATGTGTCTCGTGGGACCCTTGCTGAAGCACAAGTCATCCGTCATCCTAATTGGTTGTGTTTAGAGAGCAACTGTTGTGCCTGATAGAGAAGCTTTTCCAGTGCTTCTGGTCAAAACAAGGCTGCGGTTCTGCTATCTAAGATGGATAGCTATGTAAATGCAAGTAGCCACAGATGTGATTAGACGAGGCTTGTTGGAAAGTTTATGCCTCAGGTACAGCTGTGGTAGTCTTTTTAGTTTTTTTTTTTGCACCCTTTATCTTCATATGCCTAAGGCTACATCTTATGCTGTGTATGGTTTTAAATGGAATTACATTAAGAAAGTCTGTTAATGGATTAGTTACAAAAAGACCAGGATAAGTCCACCACCCTCGTGTAAAGGTTATACATCTGGCTTAATCACACCTAAGAAATGCTTCAAAACATAGATCACGAAAAATAAAATCAAGTAGTATGTTACTTCCTTTTTCTAGAGGTAAGTCGAGCACGATGTAAACTTTATGAAATGTGTCTTTGACCCACCAGAGGATTTTCCGAACAATTTTCTGAGGTGCCTTGTACTAGAGGGTTTTGAGTGAAGGACAGGCCCTGTGATATATTAGACAGCAGAAACTATGCCGAATCCATCTTTGTCAATCCCCTACATTACATGGTAACCGTATTGCTCATAATAGCCCATTTTTCACTCTATCTAATCTCCATACATCTTCCATTTCCTCCATCCCTGTCCTGTCAGGAGGGCATTTAATGGCACTGACCAAGCATCGATCATATTAATATGCATCATATAGAGATCACTTCCCTTTACACAGCCTCCAATTGGTGTTAAAGACCCCGAAAAATTACAACCAAGTAAGACTTTAAAGTGTCCCTTAAAGGTTTGGCAACTTTTTTAAACTTATGATTAGGGACTTAGGGAATTAGGGAATAGTAGCCATTACAATATAATTTAACACTGTTTTAAATCTGAACAAAAGATGTAACAATCAAACTGTAAACACTATTTTGTAATCACATTGCATGTTTTCTAGAAGCCACTCTTTACTTTTCTCAGTTACTTACTTGTATTGAAAGAGTACTGCTCTTGATTACAGCTCTGCACGCAGTCAACACAGAACATCTGGACGCCCAGTGCAGCTCGGCTGGCTCAACGTGCCAGGTGTGTATCAAAATGCACATATAAAACAGAGCGGGAGAAACATGTTCCTTACCTCCCACCAATCACAGAACCAACACACGCGCACATCCCAGTCGATACTACCTCTCTCGGACCATGAGCCATCTGCTCGGGCTTTACGCGGCTGCAGCCTGAAGCTTAGCGACATATGTCAGTATCTGGACTGGAGAGTGAGCTGTGCGGTACAGGTCTGCCTTTCATCTGGTCCTTTGATGGCTATGCAGATGAAAACTTTTTATTTATGGTGCAGCTTTCCATGTACAAGTTATTTTAATGTCAACTCAACTGTATATTAAAATAGGTCTGTGGTCTATGCTGTTTTATAGTAAGCATATAATATTCAGTCCACCGGTCTTAGTGCCACATAATTCACACAAACATTATGCAAATAACAAAACTCTGTTGCATTATTATTCTGCACAGGCAGACTTTCAACCATATAAAGTGTGTGAATAACAATAATAAGTAGAACACAGGTTAGTTAATGGAGCAACATCTGTGCCAAAACTCCAATTACACACTGGCCTTGTTTGTGATGACATATGCAAACATGGTTTCAGGTGTGCTTACTGTTTTCAGATTTTAACTCCCACACAAGACGAACAGACCCGGCTCTCTGTGATTTAACTGAGAGCTTCTTCCTCAGTGTGTGTCCCACTCTCCTATTTCTCAAGCTACTCAAGCGCACACTGGGCTGTCAGTCAAACCTCATGTGGACTGACAGTCTCAGACACTTTCTGTTCTCCTCCAGCTGCTGTTTTGAATACCAGGCTTCCAGTCAACACACTTAGATGGTGTGTGTAAAGACCTACAGCTAATTATTGAGCAAATTAAATATAGCTACCTCAGTTAAATCATTCACATAAATCAATCACAGTCACACTCTTTCTAGTGGATGTCTGCTGCGAGTCAGATACAGCAAAAACCTGAAGCGCAAAATCTAAACTACAGTCTGACTGTGATCCATGGGCTTCCCTGAAAGATATGGAGATGCGTTCCAACTGGGCCTATCAGCTCGTTGCCGTGATGAAAAGCACCATCTGATTTAGCTGTGCAACTAATTAGAGCTCCACAGTGCTAATTAAATCAAGGAGCCACCTGGCATGTGACGCACACTGTTTGTGCCCTAACAGAGACGAAAACTTACACATTCAACGTGATATTACAGATTATTTTTTATTCTCACCATATGTGCACACAGGCTGTCCCTTGCCTCATTTAAACACATCCAGTATCTCTAAAGCGTTGGCTATCTGGGTGTCCCAAGCTCTCCCCAATCAGGACTGTTTGAAAATGTCAAACTCCCTTGTTAGCAATTCCAACAGGCAAAGAGGCAATTATAGCGTTCTCGTGTTTCCACCGAGGCCCCACTGCCTCCGACAACTCTGACACAGTGCCCCAGTGTTTTAATACGGCTGACAGGAACATTACATTCCTCTGCTGCTATGAAAAACTAACCACGCTATATTAATGCCACCCCCTCCCCACTGCCTCCTACTGCTATCTCCCTCAATCACCCTTATCTCTCTCTCCAGCCCTCACCTCCTCTTTCATTTCCGAGACAGTCTATCATTTGGGCAACACGGCGGCCTGATTGTGGCTTCCGCTGGAGGGGAGAGCTGAATGCTATCATCACTCCCAGGGCCATAATCAATAGTGGCAGTAATGACGATGGCGGCAGCAGAACAGTGGATTGCTGCGGGGTCCTCAGAGATCATATTGGAGGGCTTTGTCTTTTCTCTTGCTCTCCCCACAGGCCTGTTAAATTATTCTGCAGGCGCTCCCACTGTCAGCCTCGCTCCACTGAGGGCTGAAGAAAAGAAAACACAATTCTGTTAGAAAGGGTTCAGAGCTTGTGTTGCCTGTTGAGAGCCTTCCAAAGATATAGTTATTGGCAGCAGGAGCAGGTAAATCAAATTATTTGAATTTATATCATGATTAGTTTCAGCCGTTATACACATTCAGCAAAAGATGGATTCCACAGGTGCACACTGCAGTACGGGAGCTCATGTGCTGTGTTCAGTAATGTGAAGATTAGTATGTCTTTCTACTAAGCAACAACAAAATAAATCCTGTAAATATAGCACCAGTGTTTGTGGAAGCCATTTCTTGAGGCAGCATTCCTCGCCAACATTTTGTACTTTTTTTTCTACAGAGAAAGTCACACACACACACAGATAGAAGTGTAGTTTCCCATGCTTAAGTCCAATCAGTCTGTAACTCAGACCTGTCAGAAGAATGTTGTCTTTACAGCTGGTGTCAGTTTAGTGTGTCTGTGTTATTAGTTCATATGGTATGCCATTTTACATTTATTACAACAATGACGAGCTCAAATCGGATTTACTGTAAAATAAGATAATGTCTTTGGGGTGCCCTGCCAATATTTTGACATATCATTGTTCTGGCCGGCAGATCTGGATGAGCTGCAAAGCTACAATTGAACGGCTGCTCTCTTGGCCCCCTGGCAGCGCCGAGAGGTGTGGAAGAGCAATCTGTTCTCACAGGGGAAACCGCAGAGAAAATAGGCCATTGCTGTCAAGACATGGGAGACGTCACAGAGGACCAAGCTGCTTCACTGCACCAGCTCAACAAAGCAGTGTGCAGCTCCAGTTGAGCCAAACAACCCTGTAATGTCTACACATGACAACACTTTTGATTTTACATTTCACTACAAAAAATTAGAGTCTAATTTGAGATGTCTGCTGTCTCAACGTGTGTCTGTGGCCATGTCCTGACTCTTTTTGTTTTTAACCGTGACAAGGCTGTGTGGAGAAAAACAGACTTGTGATTATTATACCTTTGGTACAAAATGGCTTCAGCTCATAACAGGGAGCACTGTTTTCGAAGCCCAAGTAAAATGCGGTATGTGCCACGCTGACAGAGGACAGCCAAAGGAGACGATGGGAGGGGTGGTGGTGTTGGAGCAAAAAGATACAATTTCACAGCTGAACACGCCTGCTTGGTTCTCCGACGTGAGCGGGGAAGGATTTCACACCTGAGGTAATAACAGAGCGGAGGCACAAGATGGGATCAAATTCTTACACTGCTACGATGGCTTTTTCTTCATCAGGAAGACCGTCTTGCCCTTTACAAGGTCTTAAACAAGTGTGTGCTGTCGACAAGTAACTGTGTCTTATATTCACTTAACTTCAGTGCTGCTCATGTGGTCCCCTTTGTGTGTCCTTACAACATGTACAGTAGGCCCCCATATAAGGAACTGAACTGAACTTCCACACCTGAACTGTTTACATCCAGAGTTGTGTAAGATTCAGTATTATGTTCTTCTCACTTTACATACTCCTTTAAATACATCATCCATGTTTTTCTCAGGCCAGTTTTAAACCTGAACCCTGCTCGTTTCTATCATTGTGCATGTGTTTCAGCTCAGTCAGGAGGCTGACGAATCAATGTGCCGTCTCAACGAGGCCCAGGAGCAACAGAGCAACCCACACCATAAAGCTGCGCCCGAGGCCCATTAAAAACTATGATTGTATTTTAGATCAAAACACTAATGACTAGATCTCTTGATTGTAATGCATTGTAATCACGCCATTAATATGGATATGACTGCTGCACAAGGAGCCATCTGTTTGGCTGAGGCGGTGCTGGACACTTTCCAACAGACACTCATTTCAAGGACTGTATTTTGGCTGTGGACCACGGGCAACGTAATCAATGTGAACGCCGCCACCAGTGCTGGGAATCGCGCGACCCAAATTGATCCATCAATCACCTATTCAGACAATATTTATTCAGCTTTGCCTGGCTTCGTAGTTATTCACGCTCGCAGATGAAAGCGGCGATAAAAAAATAAAAATAAGATGGCTGGGAATGGCGTGCAATTGCAGTGCATAAAAAACATGCTCTCTCTTTGCACAGCGCTCCGGTGTTCGCTTTTGGTGAGGTGGGTGATTGCCTTGGGTTACCTCTGGGTGGAATCAATTATACAAGGCTTTTAAAAGGCCCTCTTTGGTCTTCACAGAGACGCGTGAAGCGAGCAGGCTCCCAAGGTATCTAACATTATTCCTTTTTATGTTCTTACATCAAACTTTCTCTGTCTTTCTTTTCAAACTTTTCCATACTAACTGCCAGAGTGGGAATGTGGGCCATTTGAGATGTTATTGCCAAACTTCAATTGCCCTCTCCACTTGTTCCCCACTGCTTATGACTAATGTATTTCCAGTACAAAGGGATATGTTACTTTAAAAGAAAGATCTGCTGCCACTTCTGGGTAACAGTGTTGTGGTTGTGGCCTTTGGGTTTAGAACCAGGATCTGAAACACTTTACCATAAGGCATATATTACAGCTCCATTGGTGTTTAGCAGTGAAAGAAGGAGACAGAAAAAAAACTTACTTTGTTGTGTCATGGGTCTCTGGCATCAGTATTTGTGAGTACTCACGGTAAAGCCTGAGGAGACTGCGGTTGGGAAAAAACAGTGATGTCCTTGAATGACAGCAGACCAAATGCTTCAGCAGGGGTTAACCTGGAGACAAATAATCATAACTGTGATATAATCGTCATTACTCTGGCACAATCACTGTGTCCAGCGATAGAAAAAGACCAGGAGCCTGTGAATTGTAAGCTTAGAAGAAACTCTCTTGAGACATTTTTTCCTTGCTCTATGCTGTGAGTGATTCGCTAAAGCTAATCTCTGACTGCAGAGGCACAAGCAACATGGAGCCATACCTAGTTGCAGCACACACAAAGTTTACTCTAGCCCTGCACTTAATTTGCAGTAGTTTCCCAGAGTTACAAAACTCTTGAAAGAAAAATGTTTTTGTTATGTCTTCCTTGTGTAGCTTAAAGCACAAGAGTATGCAAACCGTATGCTGCTGTCTGACTGTTGTATCTCCTGCCAGGCAATTTAAATTTCTGCCTTTTTACCTGAAACATGGGTGCTCGGGGTCTTTTTTTAGTGTATCGTTAATTGGTACGCCTGTCTATGCTCCCTCAGAGAGAAAGACGGTCTGTAGGGATGAGGGTAACCACGCATCTCTCCATAGATTTGTTCATCTCTTGTAATTAATTGCATCTTTAAAAGAACAAAAATGTAAATATGTCCCTGACACACTGCCAATTAATTTTCTTCCAGGCGCTTGATGCTCAACCAAGGGTGGGAGGGGGGTCTAAAGTTTTTAGAGGGTGTTCCGAAAGCTTTAAAAGCATCTCTTTGTTCCTGGAAACACTGTGTGAAGAATGTATTCAGGCCTGACAAAGTGCTCCTGCTCCGTGTAATCAAATCCCTTGGCTTCCAGCAGCCGAAGAAGACTGGGCGGAGGATGATCTGAGAGTCACCAGAGTCTCACTCATCTCTTTCTTGCTCCCCTTGTTCTTTGATCAAATAAAACCAGTTCTGTTTTACGTCGAGGGAAATACGGATAAAGGCAGAAGAGCTAGGTACAAATAAACAAGCTTGAATAGGTCAGTAATGCTGCACTAACATGGAAACCTACATGCAGAGAAACAGGTTAATATTCATGAGTGCAGGAATTCAGGGAGCGCAAAGTAAATACTGTAACTATGAAGGACCTCACTGCGGAGAATAAAGAGCATGTCTAAAAAGTCAAACAGTACCCGAGCAGCAGAGACACATCATTGTGTAGGTGGCTCTGCAGTAGTGAGAGCAGCATGCGTGTGTTTGACTGCATTATACCTGAAGTGCTTTTCTGTCAAAGAGCCGCAGAGGCCAACAAGTGAAGGCTCCGCCACCTTCAATGGCTCTTGTAACAAACTGAAGAGGGACTTTCTGCGGCCTCTTAAAAGCTTGCCTTTTATTACAAGCGAGTAAACAGAAAGAAAGCGGAGCTCTGAAGAGAATGAGAAAAGCTGGCGGTGGTGTATGGCTTTGCTAAGTGCATTAAGAACATCGTTTAAGTGCTTCCCTTGAGCAGATTTCTACAGAAGCACCATTAAGAGCTCACATTCTCTGATAACATGAAGGGCAAGAGAAATAAAAAGACATCAACATAAAAACGGACTCATCTCCCATCGAACAAAATGCAAATGTAACTCAAATGGTCAATTTAATTTTCAACCAACAAAGGCTATGATAACTTCAAAAAGGACAGCTCTGCTTTCTCTGATGAAGTGATCATTTCTATGTGCTTTACATGTATACATAGTTATGATAATGGCAGTATTTAAACTTCAACACCTGGAACTTTTTCCTGTCTGGTATCCTTGCTCTGTTGTGTTTTGTAATTGAGGTGTTCTCTCTGCAGCAGCAACACAAAAAGCAAATCTGCTCTGTGATTTCACCCACACTTGCTTCAGGCATGTCTCACAGCATCGAGAACCTCCAGCAGCACAACAAACTGCAGCAGACTTCACAAATGTATGTGGAGCCTCACTGGTTATCAGGCTGATGCTAAACACTGAAGTTATCTAGTAAATGTAGCCTTCTAGAGGAACTTAAAAGCGAGTAGGGCTGATGATCACAGTAGGCCTACAGTGCTTTCTGTTCTGAACATAAACACTTTGTGAACATATATTAGGTGATGGAGAAAAGTGTTCCATGAGGCAAGCCTGCCCTCTGGTGAGTTGCTCTGAAATCTCAAAATATTGTCGAAAAATTCAACGTTTATAGGAGCAACAAATTACCAAGACACTAACAAAATGTATTAACGTTTACCTGGTCCCACAGAATGATGCTCGACGCAACCGGCCCCGGGCTCCTCCGTAGGCCTGTATTAGCTTCATCTAGTTAAAAAGCGAACCAATGACAAGGTCAAATTACTTGTGTAAGCCTCAGTTTAAATGGTTCGTGTTTACAGCAGGGTTATAAAACTGTATAACCATGTTAATGTGTAAGTTATACGCAGTAACGTGCACGTCCACACAGCCTTTACCTGTTCTCTGACATTAGTGCCATTGTGACCATGAATGCAGATACAGCTGCACATAACCAAGAAGAGTAGTCGTTTCACAAAAGATTAATTGGCCAATTGCACAAATATCGCGATACCAGCGGGTTTGGTTAGTGCGTCACGGACAAATAAGAAAAACTAAATAAAATAGACTCACATGTATGATTGACACAAATGCCTTTGTTTTACTACAAACAAATAAAATACAAACATTCTACAATCTAAGGCAATGTGCTTTTTTCATTAAGAGACAATACATAGTAGAAAAATAAGTTTACAATACTGTGACATTCAGTAGTTCATTTTTCTACAAAATGGAACAAAATACACCAGAATACACTCTACAAAATTTAAAGTCCTAATTTATTTACACCATTTCAAAAGATAACTGTAAAGAGCTGTTTTTATTTTACCTTGACAAATTCGGTTGTGCTGTTACTGTCAAATTGTAAAGACCAAGGTATTTACACTTTAGACTCTAAAGTAAACCAATGTGGAATTATTGTGCTGTGTTTCATTGTGGTCTTCTTAATGCATTATGTTCTTGTTCTGTTTTTTTAAATAAACCTATGTAGTCTAATGATAAGGATGGTAGTACTGAAGTCAGAGTCAGTCAGATGGCATAAATCTATAATCCATGAAGAGTGGAAGTGATAATGTCCATGAAGGTAGCCTCCACGCAGTAGCAAAGCTGAACATCAGGGTCTGACCCTCCTAAATCTTCCGCTGTCTGCTGGGTTAAAGTCACATTAGAAGAGCTTCCTGCAGAAACCACAGCCTCCTGAGGTTTTTCTTTCATATACTGCAGGCCTGCAAATAGAAAAAAGGTGGCTTACTAAACTACACAATGTAGTTTAATCAAGCAGTCTACATACAGATTGGTGTCCAGAATAATGCTGCAAACCTAATCCATAGAAAATAATATAAAATGCATTTTTTTGTTGCTAGCTACACAACTTATAAAGAAATATGATTTGCAGCTAAGTTAATATTGTCAGCATAAAAGAGTGTGTACTTACGAGCAATCAGAGGGTCAATGTCCCTTGCTTTGGTGGCAACGTCAGATGCACAAACCTGTCCTATTTGCACAAGCAATGCAGCAACATCATCATAGAGTGGAGGGAAGGCCTGGCAAAATGCTACCAGGCATGGCAGAGTGGGCATAAAAAAGGCAAAGCGCTTTGCATGGGTCAGTACTGGAAAGATAAAAATCATAAGCATTATTACAATGACTGCATAATTTATACCACTGTAACAAAGAATTTAATTCAAAGAAAGATGAAACTGAAACTGCACTACAGCTAAAGGCCAAAAGATGGCAGTCAAGTTACAAATAACAAAATTAGTTACCATTGTTGGTAATCAAGCCAGTTATCATAGTGTACACAATAAGTACAAATTAACTAAAGCACTTAAACAGATATCTTTGAGAAACATAATGTTTAACTCAGAGTTCACTAACCTGTGAGAAGTGTTCCCATGACACTGATGGCCAGACGGGCCACACTCAATGACTTGGGTAGTGCATACTGAGTACACAGGTGTGAAAGCAATTGGATTGCAAAGATCTATAGGATAAAATAAAAATTAAAACAATTAAATATATATATACAGCTGCAAAAGCCACTTTAGCTGCAGCTAATATAAATATGTAGCAGAGCTATTGCAGAAATCTCAGGGAAAGTTTAGTGTTAATAGCCCAAAAAAGAAAGAATAAAAGGTTTGAAGGCCTCACCTGCTTTTCCAGCTGGGGCTGTGCCAGGAGCTCTGGGATGAAATCCAGACAGATATGAATAGAGGGGATGCCTGCCACAGTCAGAGGCAGCAGAGCTTGAGGGTAACCCTGACAGCAAAAAACAAAGTGAAAGAGAAGAACAAGAAAGTTATATGAAAAATGAGCAGTGCAAATATTGTGAATTTAACATCTGTAGAGTAAATCTGTAAGTAAGTTCTCAACATATGTTTTTTTTTTTTGCATTTGTGCTACAATCACAAATGCAAATGTAAAAGTTACAAAAAAGGGCAGAAAAAATGGTCAGCCGTGACTTCAATAACAAAATTATTTGATGTATTTTCTGTACATTGCTATTTTAGACCGTCTCTCACCTGAAAGTGAACCAACTTGGCAATGTTGGGGTCAGCAATGAACATCTGATGCAATAGACAACAGATGAGACACTGAACCTCCCTCAGGTCACTGAACAAGCCTGCCTCTAGCTCTTCATTTTCCATGCCTCTGTTGGCTCTACGTCTCAATGCTCCCTCTTTGGATTTCCCAGGTTTGGCATCTGTGATGATTTTTAGGAGGCTCTCTGTTTTGGCTCCTAACTGCTGCTCCTCAGTAGTTGGCAAACACACCTCAAGGAGAATCTGAACAGCTGCACTGTCCTGTGAAAAGTCTTTTGTGTTAGACTTGTATGCCATATAAGTGTAGTAATTACCACTGCTGACGGTCAGTTGATATTAAAAAAATACCTGTGCAGCCAGAAGGGCATTCTTGAGCTCCTCTCGTGTGACTTCAGGTGTGTCTGGCTGTCCAGGAAGCCCCAAGTTTGACACTGTCTGGTTCTGTCTGTCAAAGTCAGCTGTCTCCTTCAGGTGACAATGAAGGTATGCTTTGGAAGCCAACAAGTAGCCGTTCAACATATGAAGGACGATGTCCATTAAAGGCGGGCACCTTAAAAAAAAAAAAAAAAAGGACATTTTTATTAGAAGTGAGCAAGATTTAGGATTTACACATTACAGTAACAATGTAATTAAATTGAGCCATTAGTAACAAACATTGGTAAGCCATGTCAGGCAGAGACCCGTTAAATCAATATACAACAACAATGTATGTATTTTGACTCGCTTCATCAATTATAATAGACTATATGCTTTCATTACCTGTAAACTCTTTGATCACAACGAAGAACAATAAGTGGGTCCACCATCAGGTCATTCTGAGTGTACCTTTGTTGCCTGAGTAGCTTTGCTGAAGGTTGGAGAGCATTTACAGTCATCACCCACAACCTGGAACACAAACACAGTACTTGATCTTAACACAAATAATGTGGATGAGTTTCTTTCATTTTTACTCCAAAATGAGGTTTAAGAACTTTTGGCAGTTTTCCCACTGATCATTCTCTTATCAGACGACCCTCTGCATTATTTTGTGCAACGAGAAGAAAACGGAAAAAAGGAAGCAACATCTTACATAATCGTCTCCCTCAGTTTTCTCAACCCCAAGCTGCTCTTGTTTCAGACCTTCCCTTGAATCAATAGGATGTCTGCTCAGAGTTTTGGTATCGGTGTCTGTCAATACCAAAAATCTATTCATACAATAATCATTACGCATTGAGCCTTGGGTTAAGAACAGCTGAGATCTACAGTGCTTAATACAATCCATTTGCAGTAGCGGAAGTAAGTGCGAGTGCCACAGTTGACCTTTTTACTGTAATGGTCAGGTTGTGGATAACCTAAATGCATCGAGTAAATCTGCATCTGTGTGTGTTTTGTTTTTAGGTACGATAGTTTATTCGACTTTTATTTTACTGTTGATGTGTAAACTAGTTTGAATAAGCCCACAGGAGGAAAATAGGTCTGATGACATCTCTCATGAGTCATGTGGCACATATAACCCTACCCTACTTTACGTTATGTCCAGAGAATGTACCTGCGAGGCATCACTGTATTGAGGCCCATCCAGAGCTTATTGAGGGTTTGTAATATCCGACGTGGCACAGCTGGTTCCAGCAGCAGAGCCATGTTGGCAGTGAGGGTCTCAGCATAAGGGATAAGGTCGGCTGGTGAAAGCAGAGTTAGATGCTCTAGGATCCGCATCAACCTCGGACTGCTGGAGGGTAACTTTTGGAACGCTGAAAGCAAAAAACAGACGGTTTCTCATTTTCTTAGTTTGTAGTTTACAGCTGTACAGTACAATTTTAACATTTCTCTGATTTGAGAATATGAGTGGATGGATTTGGATAAATTTTGTCTTCAGCTTCTCTTGTCAACATTGCTCTCACCCTGGTACAGTTGGCTCTGAGTGTATCGGCACGTGTTGCTGGGTAGCATCATCTTTCTCAGTAGTGGCAGGGTACCAGTCACTTCCTCCTCACAAACCCAGTCCTCCACTAAACACAGATGGGGGTAGTTTGTTGCAAGCAACCTCAGCAGGGCAGAATGTAGTCCTGGGAGAAAGAGAATAAGGCTTAAGCATTCTACATTTTTTATTAAGGGACAGATATTGCAGGATGCTGTAGTATAGTGAAATGTAATGAGGGATGTCTCACCCCCAAGTTCTTGTTGTAGTCCGTGAGCTTGGGTAACCAGGTACTTAATGGGAATTTGGTCCATGAGGGCTGCCGAATATGATTTGGGCTTTTTCTGCATCACGGCTAAAAAGGAAAAATGAAAAGCATAAAAGCATCAGAGAGATTCTGCAGTGTAAGGACATCAGAGCCACTGTGCCAATGCGTTAAGAGAAGCAGAGGTGATTTTTCATTGACGTGGGTTGATTACCACTGCTGACGGGCTTCATTATTCCTTCCTTGGCGGGTACAGGAGCACTTGGGTAAACAGAGCAATTAAAGAGATGGGGATAAAGTCTCTCATAAATCTGGCCTAATGAAGGGCAAGAGGAGTGCTCATCATGGGAGAGAAATAAACACTGACTAGGCTAACCGCTAATGTTCAATCTAACCTACAGCTGCTCTAGTTAGCTTAGCTCCCACAGCTATTGCACTTCTCGTTCAGCCATGCTTTATTAAAAGGCAGAAATGGGACATACAACTGTGCATAAAGTATTTACATCAACCTTCTCAGTCAAACATGAAAAGGCAACAGAGCTATAGCAGTGATTGACTGACCATTATTTGACCACGGTCCCTCGCATGTATTTCAGTCTCCTATCATCTTTTACTTACCCAATTGCTTTGTGCTGGCCAACAGATTCTCCTCATATGACAGGATGTAATAAAGAATAAGAAGTTGCGTTGTGATGGAGTAGCGAGGTCGTCCTCCTCCTCTAATGCCTTCCCCGTGCTAACAACAAAAATAAAATCAGATATGAAACCTGGAAATGGAGAGAAGTGGATAGTACATTTTTGTCATGCATATAAAAGGGTTAGCTTTTGACAAACCCCAGCAGAGTTCTGAAAGACATTGAGGATCTCTTGTTCAGTTATTGGCTGATTGGTGGCCTCTGGATTTGCCTTAGACGCTGGAGTGAGGATGGAGTTGATATATGCATCTATAAGGGGAATCAGCTGAGTGTGAATAGGGGTAGTGGTCTCACAGAGCTGACGATAAATCCAGTCCTAAAAAATTAAGACAAGGACAGACCAGTAATAATTTTTTTTTTTTTTTAAAGCAGTCAGTACATTAACAATCATTTTATGTTCTAGCTATAAAGACATGAAGTTTTTTGGTCTACCTTGATAGAAACTTTGTGCTTGGTGAAGGCTCTGCTTCTAAGCAACTGGTAGATACAGTGGATGGGCAGGAATCCTGTGATGTTTGCACTTAAGTTATTGGTCACTGCAACTCTCACTGCATGAGCTGTAACCACCTACACAACAAAAAGATGCAAGCATTGTACTTATTTTTGCCCACTTGTTTTTAAATATTAGTTTTAGTCAAGTTTCAGCTCTTAAATAAAGATTGATCAGCCATCACAGAATGCACATGAAATCAAAGAAACAATGCACTAAACATTACACAGTATACCTGTTCAGTAAAGATCTCTTGTGTAAAGATAGTCTTCATCTTGCTTAGAGAACTGGGCTTGATGGCAATCTAAATTAAATACAAAACAAAAAACAGTATAAAAACAATTATCAAAAATAAGCACCAAGCCACTACGCAGACATTTTCTAATCCTCTCGTTTTATATTTTATGAGCAAAATGACATGGCAGGAGCGGCAATATACAAAGCCATTCCCTAAGGGAGGAAATTAACACAATCTAAGCCATGTGCATTTCACATCTTTGAAAAACAGAAAGGCCACTTTGCACACAGGCCATTAACAAAATTAAACGTAATAGGTAATCAGTAAAAGAAATTCTCCGTAGGGTATTGATTGTCTTTGTAGATATGAATAAGCTGCAAGTCTTTAATCAGTGATATAGCATTAACATTTGGCACTGCTGCAGTGGAAAGGCTGTAGCAGGAAGACTGATGTATCGATTACTGCTGCCCTCCCTCCTTACCATCTTACCTTCATCCCCAAAGTAGAGCACACCAATTCAATAATAGAGCTGAGCTGGTTGCTATGGAAATACATGGCAACCAGTAATAGCATCTCTCCAAAAGAAGCAGACACGCCTGCAGCACTGTAAGGATAAGGGCACAGACAAAGTCAGACTTGTCATTGATTCTAAATCTTACAGAACACTTACAAAGTTCAAATTAAACTCATAACATACAATCACAAATGCAAACAGAACCTTTTTTACAGTGTAAGCTTCCTTTTACCTCTCAAAGTATTCTTCTTCTTTGATCATCCAGCTAAGCCACATAACCATCAGCTGTTCCTGCTCAGGAGTACTGGAAAGAACAATGAGCATAGAATAATAACTTCAAAACCACTTAATGAACACAGTAACACAAGATAAATGCTAAATAATATGGTAACTGTGTTGCCAAATTACTCTCAAGTCACAATGATGCTTTGTACCTGACCAGAGTAGGGAAAGCAAGCAGCTTGCAGAAAGATAAAGAAACAAAGCGAACACCAGCAGGTGTGGCTGGAGGGCGGCTGGTCATCAGCTGCAGGAGCTGCTCCGATTCTTCATCTGTTGGTCTATATAAAAAGGTTAAAATTAGATGTACTCAATTACAAATATATGTAAAACTGAGGCCAAACATATTGTTTGACAATTTATTGTCAATTTATTGTTTTTTAAAAAAAAAAAAAAAGGACCAGGCCTCACCTGAGGCCTGCTATGCCCATAAGAGCACAGTACAAGCGCAGCAGAGCACTGGCCTTGACAACATGCTCCTCTCTGAGGCCAGAGCTGCAGCCCTCCTCTGTGTCACCATCATTAGGTACATGGGTACTGCGTGAGCGTGGCAGGATGGCTACAAGCTCCTGTAAGAGCTGTCTTCGCATCTGCCAGAGCACCGAGCTACTTTCTCTTTTTCGCTGGTGCACAGGAAACATTGATTGCATATTTAACATTATAAAGTATCCTTAAACAAAAGAATACAACTGTAGAATCGATCGCTGGGTACTTACTTGTTGTCCGTTGCGAATAAACATGCTAAACCAGGTACGGACTTTGCCATTTGTTCCCAAAAGCAAACCACTGACATAGGAGACAAGAGGACTAACAGCTTCATCTGCTGTATCTGGTTTGTAATCCAGAGTCAGAGCCACACCCAGTCCAGGTAAATGGCACTCCTCTACCTGAGGATGCACAAAAAAAAAGCTACAAGCGGATATATACTGCTTGCTAAAACTACCTATTTTTTTGTATCAGAATTTAGGCACTGTTTCTAGATTTATTTTATTTGTCGGTTATCTCATAATAATTTATATTTAAATATCACATAATCAAAACAAGGAAGAACTTTGATTTTATTTATACATTTATAAAAAATATATAAAATATTTAGATAACACTGCAATGTTTCAAATGTAAATCCAAATGCAAATAATTGTAGAAAATGTTACTGTAATTAATTCGAGTTTTGTCAGGCCAAAAAAGTGTTTATAGTATTATCAATTTGAAGTACTTTGACAGGCCTTTTTAAAAGTATGAATCATGTCAAACACTGAACTAACCACCATTGCTCTGATGTTGAGGGCTTGTGATGGGTTCATCTGACAGAGCTGCCTCAGAGCTTCAGTTCTACGACGGCCACCAACACTTTCCTCATCTTGACGCTCGCCATTTTTGATTAGACCCCTGCAAACTGAAAAAAATAAATGTGCAATTAAAACTGCAAAGCTAACACAAAATGTGATCAGTTAGGATCATTTGTTTCACTTGCTTCATAATGATTAAAGGGTAACTCAACCTCAGATCAAATTTTTTTTTAGCTGATAATCTCTATAAATGGAGCTTTATTAATACAGTTCATAGTTTATAGTCCTACTTCTGACAGAATCTAAACTAATTCCAAAAATACTGTGTAAAAACACAGGAGTGCTGCCCTCGTCAGGTTGAAAACTGCTGAATGCTCTTCAGTCAGTGTGACGACGTCATGTTCAAAAACCAGTCCCCACCACCTTTTGTCTCAGATAAGCCCACCTCTACAGCGGTCCACTGCATGCACCTTTGGTACAGCCTCGCTCACGGCCACCAGGTCAGAGCGAGGCTGACACTGCAGCGTCCGAACGTGCTCACACAGAGACAGGCTACAGGTGAAACATCAGGAAGAGCAGTGTTTAGAGACAGACTCACTGTCTGTCTTAGAGCAAAGACTAATGCTGCTGCTGCTCTGTTAATGTTGTAAAAAAGTTTAGAAAAACTTAGCTTATGATGTGTTCATGTGCTTTCAGACGGTGCAGTTGTGTTCATGTGTTTTTAACTCCGTTGCAAAGATACTTGCATCCGTCAGTCTGACAGCTGTCAATCAATCTGTCACTGTGGGTCTCTGGTCCCACCCCGCTCAGCCTTGCCCTCAGGTTGTCCCGTTTCGCCGCACTTTTTCAAATTTTGACAGCGGGTGGAGTTAAGGTCTGACTAAGGGTTGAGTTACCCTTTAACAGTCTTATAAAGAAATCTTTCCGTTGTTGTAACATACTCAATATTATCCAAAATCTACAAATTTTTGCATGTACGGCTACCAGCCATATAGGATGAAGCTTTTACTGGCAATTAACATTTGTCCCCCTCACTCTATTTTAATTACTAGACTGTTCAGTTTAGCGGCACAAACAAATTACCTTCATTGAAGCTGTCAGGGACATTGGCAACCAGCAGACACAGAAACCAGTCTCCGTTTCGAACATGTAGCAATGCTTCTGCCACATCCACTATGGGCAGTAGGGATGGGAGTTCTTAAAAAAAAGTATTAAAAAAAACAAAAAAAAAAACAATTGTAATAATAATAAGAAGAATAAGAATAAAAACGCAGATCTTGTGGCCATATTTCACAATGCCTTCATTAAATATATGCAAGACTAAAAGCTCAGTACCTGCTTGTAAAATGCAAAGGACATCTGCAACCTCCTCCAAGTAAACAGGACTTTCAAAAAGTTCTGAAGACTTCAGGAAAAACTCCCCATTTGAGTCCGCCACCTTCAAAAAAGGCAGTTTATATTTGCATTTGTAATACTTTAGCTCCACTTAAAAAGTGCTATATTTCATCAAATGTGACTTTTGACAGTACCTTATTCATGATGGCCAACAGTTCACTTAGGGCCAGTCGAAGTCTCCTGAGAGGATCGCTATGTTCAAACTCCAGGGTCAGACCATGTTGTAGCTGTGACACCAGTATGCTTTCACCATTAGAGCCAGACGCTTTATGTCTGACAACAGACAAAATTGTAATAGAAAAGTTGAATGTATACAGTATATATTACAATATTGTATACA
The DNA here is from genome assembly GCA_024349245.1 of Neodontobutis hainanensis. Lineage (NCBI taxonomy): Eukaryota > Metazoa > Chordata > Actinopteri > Gobiiformes > Odontobutidae > Neodontobutis > Neodontobutis hainanensis. The sequence goes on along the minus strand of JALDNG010000008.1, from coordinate 6,677,746 downwards.
TGTCTATCTGCATTTATAAGTACAGATTGCCATGTTCATTATTTACCCTCGGTTATTCAGCTTTACCTTAGTTGCTGTTCCTTTCGAGCATCTTGTTCCAAAGCATGAAAGTCTACAGACAACAGAGCTACAATAGAGTTTACAGCTTCCACTCCTGACAGCAGACGTAAAATAAGCTTCTTGTCCTGTGCCCACGATTGGCTCTGATCTGCTGGGGCACACAGAGCCATCCTCACCAGGCAGGGCAGCAGCAACCGCAGCTCTGGGTCGCTTAGAGCTGCTAAACGCACAACATCCACCTTCTGCATGGCTTCAAAAGCATAGGAGCTCACAAACTGCAGCCCCAGACTGTCTGCCATGTCTAGGCTATTATGCTGCAAAACATAAGTTACACGCAACCAATTTAAGAAAATAAGTTAAAGCATCACATCTCAATGAATGCAAGAATAACCCTGTGGTATGGATGGATTGAATTCAGCGGCCGTAGTCATCCTACCACAGTTAGATAATGTTTAAACCAAGTAAATATTCACTTCTGCATTTTGGATACAATTAACACTAGGTCGTGGCGAACCGCAAACTTTAAGTACTAGTTAGCATTATATGTGGCTATGCAGTTAGCTGCCGGGTAACTAGCAAGCCGAGTAGCTAAGTAAGTAATTAACGGTTATTTCATTAGTCTCACCTCAAAAAGTGACAATCACAAGTAACATTTTGTTCTTAATGAGTAAACAGCCTGACTGAACACTAGCACTCGCTCAAACCAACAATCATTAAGTTTAAGCTAAGATAGCTGGCTACGTTAGCTGCTTATTCGGCTCTTGCTTATGATCCATTGTTGCCATTCATTACTGGGCAAGCTAACAGCGCTAAGACTAGCCAAAGCTAAGCTAATATGTCACCCGCAGGAACACGCGTCTACCGTTTGGTTTTACCGGCCTTTAAAATACGTCTTTATACAAGGCGTCGACAAAATTATTCTTACCTCTCTTCTTATGACGATACCTTATATCTTATAGAAAAAGAGCAACATAAAGGTCCATAGACCTCGGACTCAGCTGTGCACTCAACCTCACGGATAAGTAGCTAGCAAATGAATAGGAAATTAACACGTCTGTATTAACTGTTATCCCTAACACCCATTAAAATGTCTGTATTATTTCCGCCATCTCCATTTGTCTTGGTATATATCCCCAGACTCTTCAATGGTTACTTTTTCAAAGGCACTTTGAGAGTCGGGAACTTTACATCGCCACGAACAAGCTCTGTCTGTCTGGGGAAGCGCCTGCAATACAGACAAACACACTTGTCAACCCTGCCTCAAGTGTCAGTGCCAGTGGCAATCTCTAATGAGATTATTTACAAGAAATCATTTTCAAATACGCAAGTCTGCTATTGGTTGAATGGTAAAAAAAAAATAATTAGTACATCCCTAAACGTTTTTAGATATTTATTTTCTTTATTAAATACTATGTATTTATCTACACTCAACAATAATGTAAGATCAAGAGCATTTTCAGTGATTTTTCAATTAAATAAAAAATAATGGCTTCCCTCTAAATAGAAGATTTAATTGCTTAAATCCAGAATGTGAATGTGTGAAGATATATTGTAATATAGTATAACGTCTGTTCCCATTTTAGTGTTTTTTTTGTTTAGATGCCTCCTATGGACAGGTGTTGAAAATTAACATGTGTGCTATAACACTCAAACAATGCATCTGGTTTGGTCTAATGTATTTGTGTTGTCCATATAAATTTAAAAAAAGCAACCAATCTTCTGTACATAAACTGCATATCCATCAGGCAGACATTTATAGCTGGTTAAAATTCATTTATATCACACATTTACTTTTTCATATCATTAAAATGGGATTGGTCTAAATGGGTCAATGCCAGTCAGAAGTGCTTTTAAAGTGCTTAGACTTCAGCCATTTAGGAGAAAAGGACAGATGTGGCTTAAAAGGGTTTGCTGCAAAGGACAATGCATGGTTGCCACCAAGACATGTATTTTCACAGATCTGGTAGATTTCATAATCCTTTTGCCTAAAAATAAACATACTCAAACATGAGGTCTGCTACTTTTGTGATTATTCTATGGACTTGCATTGGTACCCTTGTTCAGTTGCACATCACAGCCCCCCAAAGCAATACACACAAGCACAAGAAAATATGTTGATGCACTTTATTCCTAAAACAGAAGCCAGACCACCAACTGTTGGCATGGCTTTAATATATAATTATTTATATATTTATTTATTTATATATTTATATATTGCCGTTTGGGTTTTTTGTGTCTAAATGTGTGGTATAAAATAGTATATACAACAATGTACCTCTTTATTTGAACACAGTGAAGTTCATTGCTGTACAAGTCCTCTGTAGCTACAGCTTTGCTGTAAATCCTTTATGCTCTAAGGCATGAAACAACTCTTCACTTTAACTGTACATTATGACGATACAAATATTCTGTCTCATTACAAAAAATAATACTCTAAAAGCAACCTACTGGGACTTTGTTCAATTTTTGTGTTTCTTGGTAGTTTTGTTTAATTAAGACAATTAAGTATCTCTTAGACCAATTGCTTTAAAGCAAGAAGGTAATACAAACCTTCTCTATTTTATATAAAAAGGTCCAGAAATAAAACAAATTATACATTTAAAAACGTACAATAAATAAGATAAGATGCAGGCAATTCATTTGGATACTAATTGTATCCAAATGAATAAAAGCAATTACTGGTCTTAAACCAATAATCCATTCTTGAGTTTTGCATGATAAAATGTCCCTTTTCTTTGAAATACTTTACAATTACAGACATTTCCTTTTGATACAAACTGGCCAGTGAAAATGCCGTCATATCAGTCACTTTCTTATGTTCATTAACTTAATTTCTTGTTTTTTTCCGTTTTTATTCCCTTATACCCCAGAACTGTCATTCAAGACAGGACCTCGTTGCATTGCCCAGCTCCAAACTGAGGCCTGTTTGTTGCACTTGTTCCCTCGGTCTTTGGACACTGTTTTTGAGCTGTCACTTTTCTTCTTTTAAACTGTGTCCCTTCTGTAACAGGCTCCCAGTTACAACATGTTCACAATGAAGTTGTACATCTGGTTAAGCACCACAAAGTGAATCGGTAGACAAGAACGCCGATCCTGTGTTGCTGGATCACACGTTAGCCAGGAGAGGGCATTATACTGCTCCAGCACAAATCTGTCCAGAAGCAATAAAGACTTTATTACACCACTACAGTCAAAGAATTTGCAATAAGGGAACAGACATTAACATGAAAAAACTCTGGTTACCTGAGTACATCTGAGGTCTGATTGGAGTCAAGAGGGTGGGAGTGTTTGCTGTGTAGCAGTTCATCTGACTGCACTGAAGACACATGAAGGTGCAAAGAGGCCTGAGAGAGAGGAAGGGAAAGTGTAAATTACAGATGGAAGCTATCAACTGTATCAGGGTACCCCCAGGACCCTCCAAATGAAATTCAAGGCTTTTTAAGACCTTTTTAATACCATTTTAAATGAAATTCAATGCCAACTTCGTACCCATTCTGATAGAAGTATGAGGGGAAAATGTAAAATCTGTATAAATTTTGAACCCTAGAAAATAATTATGTACAAGTAGGCTACTTGAAGTGTAAGAGTGGTGCTCAGACACTGTTTTAAGGACCCACATCACCTCTGCCCGCGAAGTTGGTGTCGAGCCACAGTACGATAGAATGTTCCTTGGCTGTGGTGGCATTTCTTTTGTAGAAATGTCTTTATTATTGATAGTCAGAGCTGTTTCAGTAGCCGAAGAGATCCGCGGTGCACAGAACGGGCCAATAGGTGGTTGGCGCTGGCGAGCAGTGCTACACGCGGTGTGTTTGGCACCCTTCATATGGGAGTCAAGAGCCGTAACACCCATTGTCGCTAGCTTAAAAGATTTCCTGCACCAACAGCAGTAGGCCTCGCGGTCATTTCCTGGCACAGGCTTGACCCAAACGTAATTCGGATTCCTTGTCCACAGCGGATTAAATCGACACTTTACCATTTTAGCCGACAAACTAGGCTAGCTACTATTTTGTTCTGCAATTTACCTCACTTGCCTAGTAATCTTATAACGAGTGCGCGAGCTTTCACGCTTACTGCTGTGACGTGGACCGCAAGGTGCACTCAAAATTACGCTGCATTATTTTTTAATTAGCCTACACTAGTAACAGTTCATTTTGTTACGGTATGAACTTAATCGTAAGAAAAGTTAAAAAATAAGATCTTTGTAACGAAATCCAAGACTTTGTATACCAAATTCAAGGCTATTAAGGCCTTAATTTTAGATTATCAAATTTAAGACTTTTTCAATGCTTTTAAGACCCCGCGGGTACCCTGTGTATCTGATAAAATCCCACCCCCCCAAAAAAACAACATAAAAACACACACACACACACACACACACACACACACACACACACACACACACACAAGATTATGTGGAGGTCAATAACATTTTTGCACAATTCAAAGCTAAAAAGCTGGCTTGTATACCTTGAGAAAGAGTGGACATTGGTTTTGAGCTTGTGGACAGGCTGACCAGAACCAGTCAGGTAGTGGTCCAGCCTTCGCTGTGGAGACCAAGTAGCCAAGGGCCAGTGGCTGTTGTAGGAGGTTGGGAACTTCTTCATGTGACTCCATGCGATCTGTGCTTTGGCCCTACAACATTATAAAAGCTTAATGTCAGTTTTGTTATTTTCTGTGTTGTTTACATATTAAAAAGATAACATAATATCATCATAACACAATAAAATATATTGCACCCTGACTCAAATATACATTCACTCACCTTACTACCATCACCTCCATGGTGGTAATGGGAGCCCGGGGAGTGTACTGGGGAGGTGGTTGGTGAGATGATAATGTCTGGATCTACCAACTCATTCTCTTGGTCTAGCAGATCAAAGATCCCAATAGCATCCGACCCATCTGGAGAATACAGGTATAAATGACACTTCAGGTGAACTGACTACATTATATTCCATATTTTTATGCTATTGGTCTTAAATTTATTTTCTTTACAAAACTAACCAGTGGTGGCATTAAGAATATCAAGGTTGGGGTCGATGTTGGTGTAATTAGAGCTGGCAACTTGGACAAAAGCAGATGTGGGGAAGACCAGGATGTGTGTACAGGAGGTGTCTTGTGGGGTGCTGAGCTGAGATGTCTGCATGTTCAGTGTGGTGCTTCTTCCAAACACTGAACCCGTTGACACAGAGTCTAGGGGGTGCACAGAGAAAAAGAGACAATAGGTCAATAAAAAACTATATTAGAACAAACGGGGTATCAGTGTCAAAATATTCCCAGTATAAAACTACATTTTTATACAATACAATATTTTTTATTGAAATGTGTAACCTAAAAAAACATTTTGAGGGGTAAGGGTAGGATTCTAGAGATGTTGTGAGCGCAGCATCGCTCAATTTAATCCTGGAATGATGAACTGACAATCCACCACTCCTTTCCTAAAATAAACCCATTGATCTGGCTTTCCATTACACCACATCCAAGATCAATGAGGATCTGAGAGGTACTGCTTTATGAGCAAAAGGTACATGATATCCCCCATCATCAATCTGCTCTGAGAAAGAGAGGAATCATAGTGTGATATGCACATTTATCATTGTATGCACAGAGCCATGCACAGGCCTACAACTGCCAGACAGCCACACACTGTAACGTCAGAGTTTAATGTACTTATACAAACAAACCAAAAACAGAAACTGTCATCCTAAATAGCCTGTACACTGTACCTGGCATGACAACAAAGGATCCTTGTGGCTCCATGGCAACCAAGCAAACGCTAAGGATGCTGGGGGTGTCTGCAGCAGAAATGCCACACATTCGGCACATTTCCTTCAAACGACGACTCAGTGACTGTAGATTTCTCCGGCTCAGTAGAATACTCCAGTCTGTAATATCAAAGAATAAGGCAGATCAAAAGATATGTAAAAGAACTAAAATCACAAAAAAACACATCATTAAGACATCTAATCATTACCCTTTAACTCCCCATGTCCTATCCTGCCAAGTCTGCCAATCACCACCCTCCAGGGGACTGATGTCATCTGCACAAGTCCCAAACACCAGTCCCAAAGTTTCTGTAGCCCCAGTCGTCGGACCGAACCCTTTTTTCTCCGTGCTCTGTGACACAAGAGTAAGGCAAAACTATAGTTAATCAGTTTGTATTTAAAAAGCCTGCTCCTTAAGTTAGAAGTTAGACATATTTTTAATTGCTATTCTTGGTTCAAATAAGAATTTTCAATCAAAAAAGTGTAGAAGCATTTAGCAGATATTATAATTCAGACAAAATGACTTTTTTTGTCACTAACATTTCCTCACCCTTAAAACAAAGACATTTTTTTAAGGTCACAGGTTATTGTAGAAGCAGGAAATACAATAAAGTTGTGATAACAATTGTAATGACATATTTGTTGCAGTTGTACCTGTTGGGTACGTCAATGTTGATGAAGCAAGTCTCCAAGAGTTCACCATAGAGATCCGTGCATGTTGCCAGGAGCCAGCGCTGGTCATGTGACAGACAGTATCCCACAAACAAAACGTTGTACTTTTGTGATGCCTCACCAAATGTTTCCCCAAGCTCCGTTTGCTTGTCCTTCACTGGTGCCAAAATGAAGGGAGGTGTATACAGATGTACACACTCTGGCCTCTGCAGATTTGGAGAGGATGAAGTCACAGTTAGGAAAACGGAATAAACATTAAGCCAGGACACACAAAAGAATAAAGAAATGAGACGTGTTCCCCTGAAGGACTCAATGAATGTCATAGTGACAGGAAATGCTAACAGCACTGACTGCCCATTTTATACACTTCAACCAGCAGAAATTGTCCATTCAGTATCATATATATGCTAACACAGCAGCTAAAAGGTTTACTAACCTGAAAGGTTGCACTTTGTGCAAGGACAAACGTCTGCTGAATTTAGTCCTGGTCTAAAGTGACCTTTTGTAAAACTTGGAAGTCTGGCTCCCATTACAGTAGTTTTGGGAGTTACCCAGGCAGATAATGAAAAGCAAATGGTACCAAGAGTAGCAGAGGATTACAAGCTCCCTTTATTCTTTTCCAGTAGAAGGAAATCCACAAGGGTGGTTAACACTAAAAATCTTCATCACTCTGGCTTATTTCTTATTAGAGCTAGGCCAAACACAGCCAGGGCAAAAGGCCGGGTCAAGGTTAGGTCAGGATTGACTGAAAATCTAAAAGAAACTGAACTACAGAGTCAGCCCCTTTTGGCTTTTCTATCAATCTGAAAGCACTACACACACTAACACAGAATGTCAAGAGGGAAATGCTAAAGCTTATCTTTCCTAACTAGCACCAACAACTACCTCTGAAAAGATTTGAGTTAATAACAAAATTTCTAAAGTGGCTGTGCATTACGTTTACCTCTGAACACTTCAGGGCAGTGTCGATGGCTAAGCCTGGGCCAAAGCCTGTCAGAGACTTTACATTGGTGGAGGAAGGCAGTGGTCGTCTACACTGGGCAAAGACTGAAAAGGCCAATGACTTGAGGTGCTGTGCGTACATATGACGGTCTTTACTTCGGACTGGCTGGAGCAGATAATGGCAGGGAATAATCTATAAAAAAACAAAAGAAATTAAGGCATTGACAGCAGCAGAGCCATAATAAAAGCATAATATATGGAAAAGAATGTGGCTCTCCAGGGGAAGGTTCTTACCTGAACAGAAATAGCATTGCGAATGTGAGAGGGCAGGAACTGAAGCATTTCAAGATAGCAGCGGAGCAAACCCAGCGTCCACACACTGGACTGGCCTGGCACTGGGCCAGGCCCACTGTCTGCCTCCTCATAGCTGAAGGGGTCCACGATGTAAACCACAATGGCAGGTGGATATGTGATACCATGGGACTCCCCGTCCGTAGGCACGCCTACCTTTTCCCTTTCCAAAGTGCTAAAAAAGCATAATGATATTATTTGTAGCTTTGAAGATTTTATATATATATATATATATATATTTGATTTTTTAACGGACTGGAAAATGTGTAATACAATACTCAGGCAGTACCTTTCAGGAGGATCTGTGGACAATTGGGCCTGACTACTGGAGTTATCACCTGAGGTGCCAGTATTCTGAGTACCAGCCTGCTGTCCCAGCTGCCCACTTTGGGAACCACCTCCCTGGACCTGAGGGCCCATGCTCCCAAAAGGGGGAAAGGAGCTGGGCTTGACAGACATCCCACTACCAGGCTGGCCTGAGGAAGTCACCAGATTGTTTGATGATGCAGAACTGTTTCCTGACACACTGTTGTTGCTGCTGATGTTGTTGGAAACAGAGGAGCCTCCAGTGTTATTTGAGCCCTGCTGGCCAGCTGAGCTGGAGGAGGAGCTAGATTGTTGTGTGGATGCTGACTGACCAGATGAGGCAGGAGAACAAAGCTGTGTAAGAAGGGATCCATCCAATAACTGTGATGAGAGGTATGGAGCTAAAAGGAAATAAAAAGCACAATTAAATAAAATATATTGCAAAAGAAACTAATCCACATCAATCTACATTCCCCTAGTGTACTGTCTCACAAAGCCAGAATGCAGTTGCTACATTGACAGTGAAGCCAAATAGAAGATGTTTATAATGTAATTTGTAAATATGACTTTGAAGTATCCATTTTTTGACTGTGCTTTTAAAGAAAAAAATAGGCACTGTTAAGTTAAACAGATTTTAAGCTTTTAAGCAAATGTGTTTTTCTAGCTTTATAATTAATCCCATGATGTTAGTGGTAGCACCTCCATAAAAAAGTAAAGAGTAAAAGACACTCATTACCAAGTGACAAAAACACAAAAGGATAAAAAGTTTTCTTTCTGATGGGATGTACATGGCACGTACCAAGGTCATGGCGACACACTTGTGCATAGAGTTTAAGCTTGGCGAAGGCATCACTGTTGCTGCTGGCAGCCTTGAGAAACCAGTCACTTACTGGTTGATCCGCAACATTCTTTGCTGCAGTGCTTCCAACCAGCACAATACCCTCCGGGTAACCTTTTGAGATGGGTCGGTGCTGGCCTAGTCGACAAGACTAACAAGCAACACAAAAAGATATAGGTGACCTGAGTCATTATTGACTATAATATGTTTTGGAGACTAATAAAAACAATAGCACTGCAAACTTTACCTCATATACAGCAGTGAGGTCTCTAAAAAAGCTTTTGGCACCACTAAGGAGAGCCTCGTTGTCAGGACAAACCACTAGATACCCAATATCCCGCTGGGAACCAAAGGGATCCAGTAACAGCTTCTCCCAGTAGGGCAGGCAAAATGGAGACAGGACCACAAAGTCATACTCGTAGCCCACTAAGAAGGTGGGGATAGGCAGGGGTTCTGGGGACTCATCAGTACCTGTGGGAGTGAGGTGAGAAAAGAGTGTGGGAGCAGGTAGGAAGAAAAAGCAATATGTCTCCACCGTGTTTTAGATGTCAGGTCACAGAGTGTTTAAGAAAACTGATCTGACTACAACCATTGGGTCACAATTACACAATTTAATATATTAACAAGCCCATGATTACATTTTGGCAGAATGTTAGACAGCAGTCTAGGTTTGACAAAGTGGTTTATGTCTTGATCACACACTTAAATCATTACAATATTGGGTCCTGTTCAAAATATTTTCTTAGTCCACTACAGTGGTTGTACATCTAGCTACCACATTGGCACATACACAGAATGTGACCCCATTAGTGAGTATGGCCTGAAGATTTTGATGATCTAATAATTTGATAGATTTATGATTTAGGGTCAAAATCTTAACAGCTAAAAAAAGTGACTTTGACCTAATGTAAAATGTTCTATACCTTCATTTGAACAAGTTTAAGTTGTATTACCATAGGAACCTCGTCCAGCCATCTTGTGAAACTGCTGCCAGGTGAGGGGACCTTGAACACCCCATGACCGCACCGTCCTCTTCTTTTGAATTGCATCCTGAAGTACAGGCTGGAGCGACATCAGCACCCTTAAGACATCCTGAGAGCACAGTGCACTCACATCTACAGCTGGAAAAAGGCCAAAAGGTTAACTTTTCTGATTAATAAGCCATTTACTTTGGTAAATCAATGTTTAAAGGACTGGAAGAATGCAACAATTCAAAAATTTAATAATTATTTAACATGTTGGTCAAAGAAAAAATCCTTTAGGCTAAATTTCTCACCATTTTGTTTGGCCCAATGATGAAGACATGTGCTCTTGACTAGAGCCTCATCCACCTTTCCTCCTGACATGTTGTCCATGAATTGCCTGCCATGTTCCAAGGCCATGTAACAGTCACTGTGAAAGTCCCTCTCCTCAACTCTAACACAGGAAGCCCTTGTTAGGCCCTGTGTTACAATGTAATTTTCCGGGCTTGAAATAGGTGAAAAAGGGTTGGTGCATAGGTCCTGTAAGAGGCTAATCAGCTCATCTGGGACACGTTCCCCCCTTCCCATGCAACTTCCCTCTATTGATGACAGTCGCAGCTCTTCAAAACGTTTTTCTGCTTCTCGACTAGCGTCAGACCCACGGCCGATGATATCCAGCTCATCTTCCACAAAGAGGCCTGAGTTGTTGCCATATCGGCGGTTGACTATGGCACTAAAGCCGCAGCTGCAGGGGTCTTGAGCTTCCCCGACAGGGTCACTTAGGTATACACCCACGTCTGCTCCTTTAATATTCATGTTACAAACACAAATGCAACAGCTATCAAAGTTGCAGTCCTTGAAGAGGTTCATAACTGACTCAGAGAGGATGAGGGTGACATAGAGGCTGTGGGCCTCAGGGATAGAGGGCACTGTTGCTGGTTCTACTGAGTTCAGAGGTCGACAGGTAGAGGGGGTGGAAGCTGGAGAATACAGGTCAGAGTTCTCATTCTTGTGTGAACCCTGGACACTGGAGGGTCCACGAGGTGTCCGTGGAGTCCGTGGTGTGCGTGGGGTCGGGGCGGAGAAACGAGGGGTAGCTGGGGAAGGGAGAACATTGGGAGCGCTGTTGCTTGGTGGGGCACTGTTAGACATGAAAGGGGTATGTGTCTGAGGAGTGTATTCCTGGTCCATGATGCTCCCCACACTTGGAATATTACTGAGAAGAAAAAACAGAAGAGAGACAGCATACCCAACTTGATTAATTTGAGACAGCTCATTTATTTGGACAAGGCACAAAATTAACAAAAGTTAAGTTAAGTTAAAAGTAGTCAGATTGCAGTAGTAGCATAGAGAATAGGAAACTTAAACCTACATTCCCATTAGGTAATATTTATTTTTGGGCTCACAGGCAGCTATGAGGTTACACACAGCGGGTCCAAGTGGGCAGGAAATATAAGAGGAAGAAAGCAGAATGATAGGGAAAGCACATCATGTCTCTTGCCCCTCACGCAACTCCTCACAGAGGGTCATTAGGAGAAAGCCCCAGAGCACCACTCAAACTGAGCCAGAGCATGTTGCAATAGGCTGTAGCGCAGACAAGCTACTTTTGGGATATTTGTCAAACTTAGTGCGGACACCTTGAGACCCACCTTTCTTCACAGGTGGGCAGTGCAGACAGGCTCAGAGCTCAATTTTTTGGGGGTAAACCTAGAGCTACCTTGGATACATTGAGCATTTTGTCATTTGGTCTTATTTACTAAATTGTTCTTAGGACTATTTAGAAATTTCCTTGACATTTTTATGATGAGATGTTCCCAAACATCCGTATTGTTCTCAGTTGTGCCTGCAGCTTTTAAGTCAGCCCATTTTAACCAAATATGACAGTTTAAATGGAGGCAGCTTATTTCTCAAATGTTAAAATCAAGACTTTCACATACACAAGAGTGCTTTAATGTTTTAAAGCCCTTACTAAAAGACTGTCAATAAACCTAAAAGAAGTATCATACCTGTCTTTGTTGATGAAGGACATGACAGGCATTTCCCTGCCCATTGTCCAGCTTGGTCGGTAAATACATTCTTCTGGTAGTTTGATAGGAGTTAGACACTGGCTGGGTAATGTCTTTAGAGGAGCAAACATGGAGCAGCCCACAAACGTCTGACACAGCTCTGGCTTATACACAAAGGAATAATCCTGCAGACAAAAGCAACTAATTAAAAACAGCTCTATTTAGAAATGCTGGGAAATGGTACTAATGACTGTACCGTGCACTTGCTCAACTTAGCTATATAAACATCAAGTGATAATTGACAGTTTTAAACATCAGACAGAGACAGTACTCGCTCTACACTCACTTTGATCTCAGAAGGCTTTGGGCTACAGAAACTCTCTTCCACCTCAATCTTGAAGTGACCACCCATTGATGAGATGCCATCCAAAATGGTCATGCCTGGGTTGGTCTCCATGCTGCCGTAGTCTTTACTGCACATGTTCATGGGAGAGTAACCCATAATGTGCTGCTCCAGGGATGGAGGTGTAGGGAACATCTGGTGAAGATCTGCAGAACCTAAAAAAAAACAGTTTATTGAGAAACCTTAACTCCAATTGAGCTCTCAAAAAATAGGATATAATAATTTTTCTTTTGAATGGTAGTAGAGGTACACCTAGAAAATAGCAGTTTTTCATTCAAAATAATATATAATACTATAAACCATAATGGCTGCTTTGAAAACAGCAGAATGCCTTCCCCAAAAGGATTTACTGTTAAGTTTACATCAAATGATGATGGTCATGAGAATATGTAATCTGTCATAATCAAGTGATGTAAAAGCAACAAAGTGAAGGCAGCTTAAACTCCTTAAAGTGTAACTCAACCCCTGGTCAGAGCCCAACTCCAATCGCAGCCAAATTTTGAAAAATCCTGGAAAAGTGGTCAAAGCCCAGCAGAGACAGAGGGGACACGCTGAGGCCGGGCCGTGCACCTGAGGCCGATGGTGACAGACTGATTGACAGAAGTCAGACTGACACAAGTATCTTTGAAATAGAGCAGTCCCTCGATGTGGAAGACCTTTCTCCCCCTCTTTCACCTGAGGTGGAGGGAGTTGGTTTAATCTGTGGACACCAGACCTGAGCCATATCAATTTGAGCCGCTGGCTCAAAGCCCAATCTCAGCAAAGACCAGGCTAATGAGGCATTGTTAGAGAGAATGGAGGTAGTGAGTGGTACAGTAATGTTATGGGTAATTTAGGCCAACGTGCCAAACAAAGATTGACAAACTTTAGGAAACTAAAAAAAAACAATGCTTTTTGATTGATTTTGACATCAATATATAATGAGGCAGAAATCAACGATCCCAAAGACTATTCTGGCATTTGATGAAGTGAGAAACAACAGGTAGCCTATTGATGAAATAAGACCAAATGTTGTAACTTTGCTTTGCTGATCGTTATTCAAAAGTAGAACTTGAATCAATGAACAGCATTACTAAAGCCCAATTTATACAGATCATAGGCTACAAAAAAGTTTGTCTGGGGTTGAGTTACTCTTTAAAAAGGTTGCATCACAGCTGCTGAGGAGATAACAAGGTGGTGGAGAAACTGACTGTACTGTGCTCTCTTCACCACTAGGTGGCAAAGTCAAATACATCCCAACTCAATGTATGGCTGGGAAAAGCCTTCATAAAAACAAATTTGCATTGAAGAGGGGATTTAAGATTTAAATCAAAGATCATGGCAGAAAAACTAATATTTTAGGGGTTCACTATTAACAGTATAGATTCAAGATTACAAGTAAACCATTCTTATTTGACAAACAGTGTATGATGCGTACTGATGCATGATACAGGGTCCAAAATTGATGGCTTCGGCTCCTTGGTGCCAAATTTTTCGTCACCTCCATTCACTGTTCGTCTGGAACCAGGCTATGGAAAAAACAAAAGAACAAGCATTTTAACTCCCGACCCTATACCGATGTACTCAATCCAATTAAAATCTATTAAGTATTATTATTAAGTATGAAGACATTACCGCTAGATCATCTTCATCCGAGTTGAAAAGGTTATCCAGATCATTGATGGACACCACCAGATCTGTCTCGTGGAAAAGACTTGTAGAAGCCATACGGTTGTGAGCAGACCCCTTCTGCGCATCTACCCAAAAACAAAACACTCAAAATTAACGCATTGCTTTTTAGCTCCAAACTCTATTTCATGTCCATATGAATAAATAAAAAAACAATGTTCTTTGTGCTATAGGCTGTCTCACAGAAAAAACACAGCTTGTCTAGTAATATATAGACTTACCATCAGATAGACCTGCTCCACCATCTTCACCCTGTGCAGACAAAATAATACAGTTAAAGTCTTTCTTTGAAACCAATTTGCTAAAAAAAAATACATAACGCCTTTTAAAGCCAGGGAACTACAGATCCCTGAAATGAATTTTGGTAGGTGCTGCATTTATAAACCATGTGACCAAGTGTCAGGTATTTAAATTTAGGATTCATTACATTTATGTTTTGACAATGAGTTGAGAGATTATTTTTACCAGAGTATGGTTGCAGCTGTAAAGACACAAGCTTATTTATAAAGCAAATCTATAACAACCTCAGTTGACCAAAGTGCTGTACAAGAGGTAAAACAATAGCAATAGCAGGCGCATAGCAATCAAAGTTAAAAATGGAAAGACTACTGCAAAACATAATTGCACAATTGGCTGAGAAGGTTGTGTCATCTAGGTCATCTTGAAAAAAAGGTTCTGGACTAAGTTTTCAAGGTGAAGACGTTTTGTCTCTTATTCCAAGAGACTTCATCAAATCTGAGATCAACTGGTAAGAGAGCTGAGCTTATATCTCTAGAGGGAGGAGTTTCCCCTGAAACCAAACCTGATGTTCTGGTCTCATAGTCATAGTTAATTGCACAATTCTAACATTTAAAAAATAATGATACTAAAAAGATTTAAAAAGTGTTAAACGATTGAAAAAGCAAAAAGTTTGCCTGTGCTATGGGAAATGAGATTTCCAATGTGGATCAGAGTGAAATCATAATCCAAGGAATGGCCTCTTAGGCTCCCACCCAGACATCAATATGTGGTTGGGCTGGCCTCCTGTGTGTGCCAGCATGTGTGTCTGTGTGAGTTTAAGTGAGACACTGTGTGCAGTTATGATGGGTTTTGTGTACATTGTGTGCTGAACAGTTCTAGCTTGGGAATAGGAATGGTTGTTCTAGCCATTGATTTCATTACACTCCAAGGCTTTAATCTGTCTCCCTTAAAGCAATCCACAGCAGTGCACAGAATTTGCTAGAAGGGTGCAATCTATAGGTAGTAATGATGCTATAGTCCTCTATCAATAACCTGGCCTTGGGTCAAAATGTTTATAATTCCAAACATACTCAAATTGGAGAAACATAATCCAAAGTTGCATCATAGCATTTACAACATGCTACAAGAAATATCCCTAAACATTTTCTGATATTCTGTGCATCTTTAATGTACTGAATTTAAGAGAGAGTTATAATTCTAATAAAATAGAGAAATATAAACTCTTCCTTTTCAAGATGAGATATAATACACCTAATACTACATCGAATAACAACATGTGTGAACACACAAGACACAATACAAAAAGAAGAAAAGCTTCATTGCACACACTCTGGAGACTATGCCCCGCCGGGAGCTTGCTTCACACTTAAATTCCTTTACAGACTATGGGTCGGCACCATAGACATCCACAGACTAACAAAATGTTCTTTTTTAAGCTTAATGCTTCACTGCGCCAGGTCTGTTACAGTGGTTAGAGTCCAGCCCCTGTGAAGCCAGCTGTAAAGTTGCAGTCAGTGAATGATCACACATCGTCTCTTTCAACACTGGGGGCAATCCACTGCCAACAGGTGGCCATTGTCTGGAAACAAGAGCCAGCAGCCACACAACTACCCCAAAGGCAAAGGCAAAGCAGACCAGAGCAGAGCAGAACAATACTTTGTGATGGGGGAAAAGAGAGCAAAGGTTGACAATAGGAAACACACCGGCTAGAGGAAAATGGGCATACTGACTCCTTTAAATAGTCTCTAGGGTTCAGCTAACAACAGGGATGGCTTTACACAAATTAGCACTGGATAAAAGTTATTATGTTTGCTGTAAATTACAGTAGGTTCCAAAATTGCCTTCAGTTTATTCACTAGACTAACTAGTCAGTTAACATATTTGTATAGAATATGTTTATAGCTATAAAATGCAGTAGAAGCAGTCTTTCTGATCCTGTTTTCCTTACCTTATGTTTCTTGCCTGTCTCCCGCTCTCCTCCTGCTTTATCCTTCTTGTGGGAGAATGTGAACTTAACGTCACCTTCCTCAAATGCGTAGGGGTCCACCTCAGGCTCATAATCTCCATCATTTATGGCAGCAGATAGGTATTGGTTTCTTCTGGCTCGATACATCTGAACACGCTCATCTGATACCTTCAGCAACCAATTAGATGTAGACATCACTCTGAAGAGAAAGGAATGGCATATTACAGTACTGTGAAAGAATACATAATGTTCCTCATCAAGCCATAATAACAACATAGCTGTAGTTGAGATTTATTTACACTCTGAAAAACATTTCAGTGCGTATTGATCGCTGTACTGCTAACTTCTCACCTTTCACTGCACTACTTTCCTAACATCATTCCTGTACAGCAGAGATGCAGATTAATGATATGCAATGGGCTAGCCCAGATTTTCAGCTGCTGAAAATGTCAAGCTGCTATTACACTGGACAAGCCAATGGGATCCATTCAATTTCTAATTGTTCATGTCTTTCTCACATGAAGAACATAACTGTCAAGTTGAACAGTCCACATTTTGCCAACTATAATTTTCAAGAGAAGATCTTTACTTAACTGTTCCCAGCATTGATCAATGTGGTTGTGTTAACCCACAATCAATGAGCATTGCTGGCTCTGCACATTAGTGATGTATTATGTCAAAAGGGCACATGGCTAAGCTTTGTAGAACATTCTGAAGCTGTAAGACGCAAGTTGGCTGGGAGGATGGGGAAGCAAAGGACTGTTAATTTTTTCAGAAAAGTGCTCTATACCTGTCTTACACAAATGCAACAGGCAGAAACTAGGGCTGGCTGGGATTGCCTATTGCTTAATAGTTAACATATATTTATTTAGATCTAGACATTTGTAACAGTTCATCACTTTACTTACTCTGTGACTGACACTAAGCTGTCCTGTGAGGTTAAGGCCTCATCTCTTAGCTTGTCATGTAGGTAGGTGGGTAGCTCTGCATCTTTCTTGCGGGGCAGGTTAAAGAATCTCCATGGGGCATGGGAGCTGTCCACCTCTTGGTTGACTGCTGAACCTACATATACTGTAGGCTCAGGAGGCTCAAGGTAGGCACCAGAGTGGACGTGGTGGAAGTGCTGATTGAGACCTTCTGGTCCTGCTTCTTCACTGACACTTTTTCCTCCAACTAGGCATGGTTCTGGTGGTGGCTGATAAAAGTGTTGACTGTTAGGGGTTGACGGGTTCTTCATGCCCACTCCTGCCTCCTCACTTTGCTCACAGGGGTGCGGGCTTAGTGGTGGGGGTTGTGGCGAGTTGGCCTGCTCTGATGACCCAGTGTTTATTCCTCCACTGTGAAGCTGAGAAGTTTTTTGAATGGTGGACACATCTGCAGAACGCATATTTGGGAACCTTCCTCCTTCTTGGTTCCTTATGGCTAACCTCTGGCTTGTTGTTTCATTCTCTATTGAGGCATCATCACTGGCCAAACTGCGATGATGGAAAGGTGTCTGAGGCCTTTTCGGCTGCTTGTCACCTTTCTCTGGTTTGTCTCCCCCTGCTTTGTGCTTAGAAGGAGGCTGTAATGGTTGGCCTGGTAACTGAGCTTGAGGTGTGCTGCCCGTTCGCTGTTTCACTGTCTTGTGTCTGTATTGGGAGAAGCAAAACAAACAAATAAACAAATAAGAAAGAAAAGTTAAATTTTATTCTGTTGCTGTTGTACACATATCCAAGTATTGATATACGGTACTTCTAATGTCATAGCAGGTACATTAAGGTGATTACAACAGCGCTATGTCATTTATATGAGCCATGTACAAGACTGTTCTGAAAATTACATGTAAAAACAAACAGCTACACAGGCTAATAGCTTTACACTTGCAATGTACACCATCCCATTTCAATGTCCCCTAAGTGTTGGTTGGCTTCCAACAAATTAACATGCTCCAGCTGCCTGGGCCAATCCACTTACGTTTGTTTATGGTCTAAGACTGCTCTACTTATCCATAGACTGCAGTTAGAGGGATTTCCCAATTAAAGGTTGGCCAACCTTGTATGAATTCTGCTCATCATAACAAAAATGGTAGTTTTGATAGTGGCTGCTCATTACCCACAAACAGGAACCTTTGAATCTATTATGAAGATCAAACATTTAAGCACTGTGCTTACTGTTTAGACATTTAAAGCTGTTCATAAGTCAAGATGATTACCCACCTTTTTAAACAAAATAGAGATCAAGTGATTTGGTGTACAGTTTAAAGATTTAATACATGTCAAAATAAAGTAAGATGATAAACATTTTAGTCAAACTATATGATTAATCTCTCAAACCTTTCCTATCAGCTGTAGACTAAAATGTCTTTGTCACAGAAACACACAACCCAGCAGAGGCTTTAGACAAAACGGTCTTGTCACTTAAACAAAATTGTGATAAACTGAGTAATTAAAAAAAATTATCTGCCTGTCAAATCCCAGAAGTGAATGAAATGCACATTTTGCTAACATTTGCCGTCTTTGTAACTTCCTTTAAATATGGAAATATGAGTATTACCTGAACACACACAAAAATGTTCACCCTCATATGAAGACCCTCACCTAGAACAACTGCAGTGTTTCCTTCTTGAAGGCTCCACAAAATCCCACATTCTCAATTTCTCAGACAGCTCCTCCTCATTGGTACCATTGGTCGCAGCTGAGAATTTCCGCCTGAGGAGGGAAATAAAGACAATTCTAAAGGAAGATATTAACTACTAATTGAGACATTTCTTTACATGACATAGAAGTTTGCAAACCAGTTACTCGCAGGGCTGATACTTAGGGACAGACACTGACAGACATTCACTAGGGATACATTAGATTTGCCGATTGACCTATACATGCATGTCTCTGGACCGTGGGAGAAAACCGGATCTTTTTGCTTAAATCTAAAACTAAGAACTTGCACACATTCTTTTCTCATGTTCCATTAGAATAATAGTTGTGAGTAGTTGTATGCTCAGGGTGATTTCAGAGACTGCCTAAAGAAGAAATACTTTTACTGATAAGCCACCAGCTAACTACAGCTGACATTCTGTGCTTGGTCGTGGGGCAACATATCCTAGGGTGCAACCAATGTGTCAGATTTACTGATGGTTAAAAATTCACTGAACAAAACAGCAAGCCAACACTGTATCTAAGAAAGACCATTATTTATAATTGAGCTCTGTTTTGTTTGGTTCAATATTAAAATACACCACAATTCACTGTTCAATAATTCAATTGTTTTTCAATTTGACTACTAATCATAGTGTGGTTAAAAAACAGAGCTGTTAAGATGCAGTTTCTTACTTGTTCTGTGCTCGGCTGATATTGCACTCTTGCCAGACCCGTTCCACCACCTGATGTGATAGTCTGCGAGGTATTTTGCCTCCATGATGGTTGGTTATGTCCACACTGAACACATCTGATGATGTGGTCATTCTAACCCACTTCTGGGCTGAGAGAGAGTCCACTGGAGAAGATAAGAGAATGGTCCACAGACCATTGGACATGAAAACCCCAGAGCAAATAACTGGAGTTATTCAAATTTGGAAAAAATAACACTATGCATGCTACCTGGCGGCGTCTCTTCAGGGGATGTAGGAGGGGTAAGCGTCACCAAAGACATGGCGGGCTCTCGCTGGGAAGCAGGCACTTGGTGGCCACCAGTGTAGACGGCAGTGCAGTGGGAGGACCCCACAGGGGCCACAACAGGGATGTCTGATTGAGGAACAAGCACCAGGCAGGCAGGGTACACCATTCGCACACCACCTGTTCACAGAAGAAACTTCAGTACAGAAAAGTACAACAAGTTCTTTCACAAAATCATATAAGGGAAACTAACCAACAAGGACTTCCACAGAGGCTAAAGAGTCATCTTCCCAGTCCATGTCTTCCATCTTGTCTTCTGACAAACCCTCCTTGGCGCTGGAGCTGATGGGATAAAACTGATTCCATTCCTCAATGAGCTTCTGGGTAGGTGGGTCTGACATCTTGAATGACTGACCAGTTAGTGTTCCATTTAGGCCAAAGGGGCTGAGGATAACTGGAGACATGAAAATAGTAAGGAAAGGCAAAAGAAAGACATAGTTATAGTTAATGTTTTCTTGTTAAACTTCCTACAAATTTCTTCTGATTTTGTCTTTTTTTTTGCAAAAACAAAAAAGCTGACCATTCCACAGCACTGCTGGACCAGGCTGACCTACAGAGCAATAAAGATGCCAACCCATACATTAAGGCTTATAAAAAGGGCCACTTCTTATCAAACACAATGCTTTGGGAATCATACGAGGAGCCTATCAGTGTACAGCTACACCTAACAGAACTAGATTCATCAGCAAATGCAGACAGTCACACATGTCCAATTGCTTTGAATCTATTTTTTCTGTTTGTTTCCATCATACATATGGGTGTGTGTAATCAAGCATTTGTTAATGTCTCTGCCTGTTCTTAGTGTGTCATTACAAGACTGGAGAGCCCCAGCTGTTGATCCTGTCGCCATGGAGAAGAACTTCCAAGATGGGAAAATGGCAGGGATTGATGAGAAATAATGGATACAGTATACTCCATATAAAAACCCAGTGGATCAAAAAATACCTCTGCATAACTGGAGTAGATAGGTATTTGTGTTGGGATAGACAACTACATCCAGCAATGGCCAATTCTGTTAACCTTCATTAAATCAAGCCATGTTCTTTTTGACTCCGTTTCTGCAATTCTAGTTCTACACAACACAAAACACGGAGCCAATTTTTTGTAGAGTTCAAATTCAGCACAATTATGAAAATGGTTTACCTTCCCCCCATCACCACTCTCCTGCATCTTCCTCTCCCTCCATCCCTTTGCCTCTCTTTCCTCCTCCTCTCCTGACTGCGAGTCTATCTCTGGTTCCCTGAAGACATGTCAAATGTGCTCAGATCAGTGTAATGGGCTGAGAGTTCATTACATTCACTGCGCCCTTTTATGAGGTCACATCCTGGAGAGGTCTGCCTGCCACAGCGCTCTGCCGCACAGTAAACCAAGCTTGGCAGAGGTGAGGAGGAGGAAAAGAAGGAGGAGGAGAAAGAGAAAGAGCAGGAGATGGATGGATGAAGGGGGGTGAAAGTCAGGCCTGCCTCTATACTATGCTTGGTTAGCAAGTAAAAAGATACACTGCAGCAGTGGAAACCCACACCTGCACTAAAACAGCCAGAACTTAAACTGCCATTTATACTGTACAAACACACTATACTGTTAAGGAATCCTATATATCCAAAATCGCAAATAAAACACAACAGTAATGAGATAATAAACTACTTCAGTAATGTAAAGTAAGTAAAAGTTAGTATTATGACACTCCAGGAGAACTCCAGGCAGACAGCTACGGTGGGCTATACTGAGATTCCTGTTGTGATCACAGTTATTAGACTGGAGGGGCTGGCCCGAGGGCTGGGTCAACTATTGAGTTAAGTGGAAACATTGCTCTGCATAAAATTTTTATTGAGCGGTAAATTTTAAACGAAATAACTTTTTGGTTCTAATCTCATAAAATCTTCTTTTTATTGTTACCTCGTTTTAATTTCTATTTGGAAGGTGAATGGGCAGAGAGCAGATAAGTATGCTTTGATTTGTTAAATATGTTGCATCTGATAAAAGCTATAGTGACAGAATAACCGTGTTTAGCTTTTTTAGATAGTGCTTATTCCATCTCCATATGTGAGCTGGAACCTGGGAACATAACGGTTGGGATTACACAAGGAGAGTAAAAAATTAATTAAGAGGCAATAATGGAATATCATTAGAGCTACAGATTTTTATAACTACACTATAATTTAAAGAGACTACAGAGGCTTTCCTTTTAAACTGGCTGCTAGCCAGTCTGTAATAAAAGTCTGCCAGATACAATACTGTTAGCATTATCTTGGCAAACAATAGATAGAAAGAAACATTTAATTTATAAGATTATACACTCAGACCTTTTGTCAATCAATCTACCCAGTTATGTTTAATATACGTTTTTATTTCTTCTACAGATTTATGTGCCCTCTACAAAGCTAGTGCTTTCAGCATTATATGGCCTACCTTGGAAAGGGGAGGAGGCCTGCTGGGCCAGATTGAGATGCTCCTCTGTCAGATGGTAGACAGGCTGATGCTGGTTGATCTCCACGCTCGTGCACACATTGCTCTCGCCGTGTAAGAAGAAGGTGAAGGCGCATGATAGGTGCTCGCTGTGAAAAAAAAAAGAGGGAAGTCATTCGGGATCAAGCCACTTTAATATGCTCCTTGCAATAAATAACCCCAACAGAAGTGAACTAGAAGAAAGAAGCCTATCATATAGTCTGGCTCATGTTCCTGTTCACAGAGAAAGAAAAGAAGAGTTGGCAGGGAATGAAAAGTAGAGAGAAAATATGATTATAAGAATATGTTTTTCTTTTTTTAAGACACAAAGGAATTTCACCCACCTACTTTATATTGTGGTTTAACATGGCAGCCTCTTGATAGGGAACATTGAAAGACTGAAAAGCCTTAGAGATGTGCAAGTAAGTGTGAGTAATAAAAAAAGCTACTTATCGGTGCACCCTCTGGTGATTTAAAGATGCATCATGTTTGCCTCTATCAAATTGTTCTGAAGGCTGGACAACTCTAATCTGAGGATAATAGTGTGCCTGCTGCACCACTTTAGTGTCAAGATAAGTATGACAATAATCTCATTATTACACATCATGGAGGGGGAAGAGTTTTTTTTTGCAAGTGAGTCACACAGGCGTTTGAAAGTGGTTTGTGCCAATGTGTGTCATTTTTCCTCTGCTTGTGGCCAGAGCACTGTGCGTAAAACAAAAGAGGCAAGTTCTGACTGGACCCGGCCATTTGAACAGTAACAGCACGTCATTCTCTCAAACACAAAGTAACAAAACTGAAACCACACGCCCACATCACCTGCCTGTGCCAGTCTTCCTCAACAGCGCGCAAGGTAGTAACAACGTAAGGCAAATGAAAAAAAGCCGACAGAGGGTAAAGGAGACCTGGTAAAATGCAGATTATTGCCTCAAGAGCTTCCTCTCTCATTCAGCCTGTCCCGTCTAGCACACACAATCACTGAGAGAGAGGCAGAGACAGGCCTCGTGACGGATGACCAAATGAAAGTGGACGCGGTGAATTTGGAAGTGGATCAAAGAAGGTCGACTCCTCCGAGGATTTGGTTAAGCAAATATCAGTCTTCTCTCCCCGTCTCGTTCTCTAGCACACCTACTCTGCAGAGGATTAAAGAAAAGGAGCAGTGGGAGAGAGAGCTCGGCAAACAGGCACGAAGAACGAGAGAGCATTTCAATAAGATAATACCTCCTACGAAGCTAAGACATGCCCGGAGCCCTGCACAGCTTGACATTCACTGCACACACATTATCGTCCCGTGAAATAAGAAGGTGCCAGCACAGCCAGTTAGTGAGCAAACGATATCACTATTCAATAGCTGCTTAGTGCATACCAGAAGACTAATCAAGTCAAGCTTTAGCCGGTATGGATCTAAATGGCATTTTTTCTCCACGCATTTCTCATGGCACATTTTACAAATAACTATGAATTGCAGATATTTAGTTATCAAAATTATGGAAAAATTGCAACTATGAGAAAAAAAAAAAAACACGGTGGTGAGATGCAAGGTGAAGCTGTAAAAAGACAACTAGGGAAGTAGGGCACATGTTGGCACAGAGAGCAAAGACGCCTTTGTCTCAAAGGTGTGTCACAGCAGCTCCGGTGCTGAGGTTGTAAATTACACTAGGCCTTCTTTTGACTGCAGTGCTTATTTTGAAAAAGCTGAATAAAACATTGCTCTGCGTGCACTATGTAATGTCTTTTTTGAATTACAATATGTCTAGAGATAAGTACGGATAACTCCCACTTCCACTAGTCACTTATGTGTAAATTTACATCATTTTATAGCAGTTCAAGTCTTTTCTATACAAATTTGCTCTATGAGAAAGAACCAAAGAGAGGCCCACTAATAACAAATTACATTATGTAAAGGAGGAACAATGCAGGAGACAAAAGACAGAGCTGCAGCAACAGAGAGAGGAGGTGTGTTGTTGCATTCTGCAGACATCATCACTACTGCATTCTGCCATGATTCTCTGACACGCTAAAAACACACACACACACACACACACACACACACACACACACACACTTGTGTTTGCAGGACACCAGCAGGCTTGAGGTAGAGGACTGCCATCTGTGGCTCAGCAGGCAGAAGTACAACTAAACATGTTCCAAAAACACATACACAAGCCATGCTTCCGGCAGAAGGTTTTCCGTTAAGGGCACTATAGGTAGCACTTTTTTTTTAGTTTTTAGTTAGATTACAAATATTTGTAGCTTAGAAATGGGACTTCATTTAAATGGTTTCATAAGCAATTGAATAAAAAAAAAAGAAATACATTTGTTTTACATTTATTGCAACGCAACAGTGATTTTTTAAAATGACCAGTTCCAGCAGAACAACTGGTCTAAGCTGGTGAATGATTACTGACAGTAGGATGGTTCACATGTCAACAGGTGCTCGGGTTAGGACTGGGCCAAGTAAACACTCTTACCCAAAAGCCAACAGCAGCAGGGGCACATGGCGTGTTCTCTGTATCGCACAAAAGGAGCAGGATTTAGCAAAGCTTGTGGTGTGACCAACTGTAACACCAGCGTATTGGGTCGCCACGACACGTCCATTTGCAGCGAGTATCCACTAGCTCGAACAAGTGTCCAACACAAACACAACAGTGTCGTGTCACATTCAATTCTTCTGCAAACATCCATGGACTGCTGCTTTACAAACCACAAGTGCGCACGCACACACACACACACACACACACACACATGCACACACACACACACACACACACACACACACACACACACACACACACACACACCTCATCACACTGGTAAATAGTGGTGTGTGTGTGTGTGTGTGTGGATTACAGGGATGACGTATAGACATGAGCAAGCTACAATCCCAGGATTTCCCATATAGCAAATAACCACCTTTAATTGAATGTAATTCTTACTGGTACTCTCCACTCTCCTTGATGCCTTGGACTTCTTTTTAGAGGGTAAAAGTGAAAGTTAAATGAGGACAAACTATTCCCCTGTTGTTCTTGTTTAAATTGGAATTCATAATAAAATCATGATTTCATTATAAAACCATTTCTTGCTCTGCCTACGGGTCCCAAGGAAGGCCTTAGGAGCCCCTTGGAGGACCTGATCAGTAACATATTGTGTCTGTTACCAAATGTGGAACCTGCCTCAAGACTCAGGTTCTTAGGGATTTCTGAATGCCATATTCCCTGCAGCAAAACACTGCCTGAACCATCGCAGCGTATGTTCAGTTCGGCTGAAATATGTGTGTGATTAAAACACCACCTGTCAGCAGTGCACTGGGCATGAGTCAAAGGATGCAGAGATGCCTCTCTATATGACTAAATGTTTCTCATTTGACAGCTCTATAATTTGTGAATTCACTAGAAATGTAAAGAAACAGAAATTGCAGCAGATTGCTGTGAAGCCAACACATAGCTTCAAAGCTTTGTGTTAATATGATAATATCCTAATCTGCTCAATGGACAGACAGGACTTGATTCGTTTTTGTTTTATTTGTGAGGTGCACACACAATATTTCAATTACTACAAAATTGTTGTTAATTATTAATAAGCAACATTGTTATTGTGATTTGATTTACAATATTTGAATCCCACAGTGCAAATAATCAAGCTTAAAAATTAACATTTTGTACAAATATGTACCTCCGCAAAATGAGAGGCCAATGTCTAGGCGTTGCAGCCAAAAATACGTAGAACGTTACAAGGCGATGAGAGCATCGGTTCACTTGAGGAGCTGTGTTGATAATGACAATAAATGTGAAATACATTTGCCATGTCATTTAGTCTCCAACTACACCTTTCCGCTCAGGTCCCTCTCTCGACGGCTTCTCATTTAATAACTGACAAATGGCTCTCTCCTTTACGACATGCACGCCTGCTGACACGCTGCTGTGGCTGTCCACAGAGGCACTCCCTGCACCACCTCTCAGATGCAAATGTCCAGTGGCCTTTGGCTGCATCAAGAAGACAATAAGATAATCCAGTGAGGATTTGGAGTAGGGCCACATACAAAGAAGTGCAAGTGGGCATATTTGCCTTCAGCTGGTATACCATGGAAATGAGGTGCCAGAGGCCAGCGGCGACCTGTGCGCTGCCTGGGAGATATCAGAGAGTGAGGGAGCTGAGCAGGACTGACAGCTCCAATCAGTATCACATGGACAGGCTGCGCACAATACACTATCAGCCTTTTCCAAGTTTAAATGTGGTATTTGATAAAAATGCTGCTGATGCAATTTACTAGTGGCCTTATTGCATTTCTTGTGACAATAATCACCAAACACAATAGAAATACACAACAGAAATACTTTTCTAAGACAGCAGGTTATCTTACAGTCACCTAGTCTTGGCTTCATTAAACTAATGTTTAATGTACATTTAATTTTGGCAATACTATGAAGATTACTACAATAATAGACATAAACATGTTTAAATGGATAAAACCATAACTTTGTGTAGGGCCACTCTCATTATCTTCTTTGTTCTTATCTCATTGTCTTTTTTGTGCCAGCAGATAAATTTATGGCTTTAGTTACAGCCAGTGCCAACAGAAACAGTTGCTGTCAGGAACGTGTTTCAAAACTAACAACAAAACAACATCAACATCTATTTACTCAACTGCTATAATGTGCATTGTATTGTCTGTCTTGCCAAAAACTACACATTTTTTATGCACACGAGTTTCAAGGTTATTTTGTGTGCATTACTAAATCAAAAGTTCATGTACTTCCCAGAAGATATGTAGATGGATGAGAAAAAAAAGCTGTGACATTCCTCAGATGTTTGTTGGGCTGGGGCTGGCTGCGCTCTAAGATCGGAGCTTCCGCGTACTCCTTGAGCACTTCCTTAGCACAACAACAATGTGTTTGTGGTACTGGACACAGGTACTTGACTTTACTGGCCTGGTGGTGGTCACTAGTCCATCTTTTTCATTAATGTCCACTGTTAGCAGCAGCTGTAAAGCCTGCACAGTAACTCAATAAGATTATTTGTTTACGGCATAGCTCATTTAGAAAGCTTATTTAGATTTTGTCATTTTGTCATTTAATTGTTTATATTTCACATCAAACAGAAAGTAGAGAACGTGTGTGGTTAATATACTATAAAATAGATGTGTCATATGAGTGCCTGGTTAAATGGAAGGGGGAAAAAAAACAGAAAACATGACAGACAAACAGCAGCAAGTGAGAGGGTGATATAATCTTCCCTACTGTCTGGCCACCTGACCACAGGGAAACAACAGCCTGCTCTGCTGCCAAAGAAACATAACACACTAACCCCCATGAGGCGCTCTGACTTCACAGCACACAGACCACATGAGGCATCAAGGAAAAATACTGAGATAAAAGTTTAACACCATCTAGACACACAAAGATCTATTACTTTGAATTGATTTCCCTCTGCCACAATCGGAGAAGTGTTGAGCCTCTTTAAATATGTCAGATTAAACCTGGAGGGGAGAGAGAAACGGAAAAAGACAGAATGACAAGTCCATAAAAAGAGGAGAGATCGGATCCTCAGTGAGTATATCATACTCACACGCAGATAGAGTCAGAGCAGACTAAAGATAATACCAACATAACCCTAGACAGCACATTGGAATCCAACACTCTCTCTTTTGGGCTGCAATGAACACAAAAACAGTTTGTCTAACACACATCTTCAAAAAGCAAAACACTGTTTATGTTTAATCGGCTTTTAACTACACATTATGTCCTTTCTCTCCAAAGACGTTTATATTACAGGACTAGAAATAAGCTGCCTCGACAATTAAATGTCTTATACAGCCAATAAACGAAAGACATTTCACATTCAGTCGCAGTTAATGTGGAAGGATTTAATCCGTGCTCTTAAGAAGTCATGAGGTCATCATACCATTAGTAAGATGAGATGTGCAGTTATAATAATAAAGATTCATTACCCTGAGCCACGACCAATTAGTCAGCCTCATTCAGGATTAAAGTTGGGCTTCACTGTTACACACGTGCACACCCTAACTTAACCTTTTATTTTTCGCCGACATACTTTTGACATTATGTTCTGGCTTTTTAAGGTTATATTCTTCCTACGAGTTGATCAGGAAAGTATTTTCAGTAAAAAAGTTAGTAAGGGGGTCTAATCGTTTATACAATTACTTCTTTTCAATGACAGGATTTGAAAGAGAAAAAAGAGGGTACTGCTGTGATTTCAGGCTGTCTTTGTCATTTGTTTTCCTAAAATTTGAGGGAGTCTTTTACCGTTTAGGCCTGTTTATGGTACAATGTGTCCGACTTGTATTGATGAGGCAAACTGCATAGCACTAAATAAGAGATTATCTTTAACTCTTCCTCAACCTCTGGATTACAGATGGCACTATAAGAATCAAAGTTACTTGAAGTGGGCCAGGACAGAGATGAAAAGGGGAGTCAGGAGGGGGAAGTGACGCCCCAGGAGATTAACTATGACGACTTCTTCAAACCTTCGCTTGGCCCCGCACTTGGGAGACGGCCTGCAGTCACATTGGAAGACGGGATGGAATGGGAGGAATGCAGAGAACAGGCAAGGCGGGAGAGAGCAGAGGAAATGTAAGGACATACTACTCCCCTCCATGAATAGTTAAGTTTGTCCCGGGCTGCTACACTTATTTTACTCGGGAAAATCCACGGCTGGTGCCAGTTCGGGGTTTCGAATAGCGCAGCTCTTTAAAAGTCTGCTGATGATGCCTGCTCATTTTAGCAGTGGGAGATGAAGTCTTTGTTCTCTCTGGACTCCTTGCTGGCATTAGAGAAAATTAAGAAGGCATTCACGAGCAAAATTGGTAGAATAATCTCATAATATTGTTCCCTTTAATGGCCTCTAGTTTTGTTACACTTTACACTGAGCTTTTTGTTCAATGTGCACAATTAGGAAGTTTTTAGATCTTGAAAACAGGAACTAATAAATGCAAAGTTATTACAGTTTATACCTTAGTTGCTTTGACTGAATCATTTAAATCAATCAAATACAAATACAAGGACAATTATGACTTAATTTGATAATAGCAGAGAAATTAAGAAAATGAGCTGCTGTGATATTTTCCTTTAAGAGCCATATTTATCTTATGGACAGGCTCTCTCCAGCAACATGATAGTTCCAGAGTGCCAGGTCACATGGTCCCATGGCCTAGTCTCCCTGGAGTTCCTGTTGATAGAGAGACTGATGAGGTATAAGACATACCCAGGCACTCTAAGGGTTGGCTCTTTAAGAGGTGTCCATTTATTTCAAACACAAATTCTTTTGCTTCTGATAATAATTATGATCTCCAACTTGAACTTGCCATACCCCCGTTGTCAACGAGCATGCTTGTGTGGCCATCTCCCTGTGTGTTTGTGTTGTGCTGGGAGCAGTTAGGGGATAAATTTAGCACTTTAGCCCCAGACTGGAGGCAGTGGCCCTTTATCCTGCACTGTCCTACTTAACAGAGTGCTGCTCTGTGCTTCCTTTTTGCCACAGCGCAACAGGAATTGCCCATTCACTTCCTGATGTCAGGCCAGAACAATAAAGGAAAGTGTTTTGTTTGCATACCCCTAAACGTCACAAAGTAGTGAACAGTCCCTTGTTACATTTATGCAAATACAAGTCTTTATCATTTGCTACCGCGAGCTGGCCTCATTTCCTTACAGCTTGATTTAGTAATGACACTTCAAATCTGTCAGCCATACAAAAATGCAAAACATATACTTAGAGTGCATGAGCAACCCGACACTCTGATTGCAGCACTGTTGGAAGACATAGCAGACCTAAATGTGACCTTAAAATGAAAGCGCACAGAGCAGATAAACAAATGTCTCTTTTGTTCTGAAAGTGAAACATCTGTACACACGGGATGTAAAGCTGCTCTGAAACACAGTGGGATGGGAGCAAGTCAACCAGTTAGCCTGCCTTAAATCTGACCAATAGAACGTGAGCACCTTCTTCACCTTGGAAACACACAATCCCAGGGTGCACTTCCCTGCTGCCATGACAACCAAGATCAGCTCTCCCTTGTTCGCTCCCTAGCACCCTCCCTCCATGCCTTGTGTTCTCGCTTGCAGCTTCCCAAAGCCAGTCTACCTTGCATGTTCACAGAAACATCTAGGAGCCGCGTGCACAACAGTCAAAGATTATTACTGTATGTCTGTAACGTCTCCACACACAGTTGAATTATTAAAAATATGTTCTTCCAGGACAATATTTTAAAGTGCATTTACATTACAGCTGAATACACTTTATTGTTCTGTTATATCAACATCATTTGGATTGTGACAGTACTTGTTGTCATGGTTGCCAATGATGTCAGTGTCAAGCTGAGGTCTGAGGTTGAGGTTATGAACATTGTCAGCTGGCTGCAGCCTCCACCAGCAGGGGCTGCCTGGGATACTGCATGGATCCGAGCCTCACCTCAAGGCTTACATCTGAGTCAAGAAGCCAGTACACTTTTTTTTTACAAATGTTCTTGTATAGGTGTGAGAGAGAATACTGCAACTTTATTTTCAATTTACAGACAGTTGTTTCTAGGGGAACACTAGTTCGCTTACAAACAATATAGGGTTTAAACAATATTTTTTTAAAGATAATTATTTCATAGTCCATAGAATCCACTATTGTAACAGAAATAAAAAAGCCAGTGTAAAATCATGATGATAGCTGCCTAAAGGATGCACAGGTAAAAATCCTTAGTGACTCTCATGTTTATCTAATCCAGAAAGCTTTTTTAATGACTGCAGACTGACAACATAACAATAAACTATTAATGGTCATCCAAGCAACCCTGGGTTTGCTCTCTGTATCAAAGCACCAAAGGGGGTCTGGTGACTTTCCGCCACAGTTTTGCAGTAGTTTGTTTTGCCAAAATCCCAGTGTGGCTTGGGCATGACGGGAACACACCAAAGAGAGAGGAAAAAAACATCCTTGACGACAACTGAGATTCAGGGTGGTTGCACCACTATTTATAACCTGCCCAGTCTGCTCTGTGACAGCGGAGGGGGGTGGCGGGAAGGGAGACGAGGGCGAGAGTGAAAGCGCCTGAAAGAAACAGTCACACAGACAGAGGGTGGCCTGTGAATTCCAGAGCGGAGGAAAAGACCATTGTTTTCCTCCTTGACTGGGGCCCTGTGTGATCTGTGTACTGTTTAAAGAAGTCATGGAGCTAAAAACGAGGCGTGAAGATACTTTGAAAGAGGTGTGGGCTCTTTCCAGCATTCTGCCTATTTCTTTGTCTAGGATTCAAGAGAAAAATCAATAATGCTTGTCCGGAAAAGTCTGAAAAGTGCAACTCGCAACTTTTTATGTGCTACCTAACAAATGGGTGATGAGGATAAAGACATGCTGACAGCTTACAAAGCTCTGGCCATTTCAATCTTGAAAAGAGCAACTGGCCTGCAAAACAAACACGTGTCTCTGCACACACTCGATTATGTCGCTGCAAGGCCCCCGTGGTCACCTGACAAGGGAAATCATCAAAGCAAAACAACCTCAAAAACCAGAACAACACCCGTCACATGGACACACAAACACACAGCTGATACACACACAGTATATTTGTGTATGTACAATAATCTAATTTAAATTCTGTTGTAGAGCATCCGTCAACGCCAAAAAGAAGAGAGAAATGTAAAAAAGAGCTTCATTTAAAATTAGAGTGCAGGAAGATAGCAATGTAAGCACAGCGGCGTGGATATATGGCAAAAAGTGTGCTATGGTCATTTTCTCCTTGCTACCAGCGTCTCCATCTCTTATCAATAAACCCAGACACTGACGGCGAGAAATCCAGCTCAGCAAAGACGAGGTGTCGGATGTCTCGGTTGTACACAGGCACACTCAAGGCCAGAGGAAAGATAGCCTGGCAGCACCACTTTCAGTTTTCTCACATCCCCACTGTAATGTAGTGTGGGCTTTTGGAGCTAATGCATGAATTAAACCAGCCATGCTATATCTATTTTTAGCCGTTCTTTAGAAATACTGAAACTTATTGTTATTATTGTTATCATTTAAACCCAAATGATAAAAAAAAAAAAAACACTAGCTATATTTGGTCTGTTCCACTGAACTGCACCAGACCACATCACAACCCAACACAACATTCACAAAACACACGTCCCTCAGTGCAAGCCCCCTTCAGAAAGAGGCAAACGGAACAGCGACACCAACCTCTTGTTGATAGGCTTCTCATCCTTCTCGTATGGCTTGACAAACCACTTCCCGATCCGGACGAAACTGCGATTCATGAGGCAACGCTCCAGCAAGTTGTGGATGGCTTTGAACAGAAGCGTACGACACTCGTATGAAAGGCCGTTTTCCCACAGGCCGTCATCCTCAGCTGAAACCAGAAAGAGAGGGAGAGAAGTGAGAAATCTGCAGAATTGTGGAAGTCAATGCAAAAATGTCATTCTTTAGAGCACACACAGCATGAAACAATATTTATTCAGTGCTAAAATGACTTGTAACACAATGAGTCAAATCAGTTATGACCCGTCCAGAATGAAGACACTTTTAATTTACAAAGCATGTGTATATTACAGCACCTGGCATCAATTATTCAAAAAGGGCCCTCCACTCTGTATTCTGTGGTGATGTAAAAATGACTTTGCAACAGAACTTCTGACTACGATGAACACCTGACTTTCTGAGTATTGCATTTTGGAATTCCTGCTCCACACCTGCAAAGAATTTAAAACGTAATTACACTGTATGTTACTCGGTGTGTAATTTTGTTCATATAGTATTCTGAGCAGAAACAAGTCTAATCTCATTAACAGACACTGCTAACTTCTTACAGCACTTGATCATCTTTGAGTCAAGTTTACGGCAAACATCTTCCCAAGCGTGCTGTATGTGCCTGAGCGCAGACTAAATAAATACCAGGTGTGACCTACCCTTAGTGGCAGGTTTGGCAAGTAGGAGCAGGGCAAAAGCAGCTGTACAGGAGATACTGAGAAGCAGGGCAGACAAGAAGCAAAAAGTCAACAGGAACAAAAAGTAATTCTACTGCGCACTGACGTCAGATTATGAAAACAGAGTAAAATAAAAACAACACAGGATTTAGCTCTAATACTCAGGAGCCAGATCAGGGCAACTGATAACATCTGAAAGAGCTCAAATGTCAAAGCAGTAGTGTACAGAATCCAGTTCTCAGTTGACTCCAAGCAGTGATCCCTACCACTTCTTTGACATCAACTTCAGAGCTGAGCCCATCTGCTCCTCTCTGCTTCAGACCACAGCTGCCTTGATTCTCATTCTTATTGTCACCTGGTTCTCCTCAGCCTCTCCCTCTACCGCAGATCAGCACTTAAAGAGGAATCTGCTTATGATCAAGTCTTCCTAACAATCTCATGTTCATCCTGTAAGCCAGTTAGACTGGTCAAAATCACAACATGATCAACACTACAACTGTGAAACATGTGAATTATTTATGGTTTTATTTATTTTTTGTAATTATTTAAAATTAGTTTAGACAATGTCATAACACCTGATCTGTGAACAGACTGATGCTAAACTCCATAAAAATCATCACAAAAGAATTCAAAACCCCAGAATACAAAATTCATTAATAGTGCTGTGTTTCGATTCAAATTTCAAGAATCGATTCGATTCCGATTCTCAAGATCTTGAATCGATTATCATTATTCGATTCGATCCGATCTTCGAGATTTAGATAAGAATTTTTGAAGAAAGCATTTTTTCCCAGCTGTTACCTGAATTAGAGGACTGTAGTTATGCAACATATTGATACTATTATTATAGACATTCAACTGCAAATTAATGGAGTATTGATGGTTGTAAAGAACAATCCCCCTTCCAGAGTGTTGATACAACTGCTTTCACAAACTTGCACTGGTGTAGAGGACAGAGGACGCAGAGGTATATCAGCAGTAGTAGACCAATTATTTATACACGAACCTGATGTATTATTAAAAATGACATTAAGAATTGACATTAAGATGCAAATGCACCTTTATTTTTTATTTATTACATCAATTTTGAGCTTGTGTGCATTTAGCTGCAGTAGCTTCTGCTTTTCTTTGAGGATACGGGTGGCCGTTGTACTACGATGAAAGAACTTTGCGATGTGCCTTTACTCTCCCAAGAAGGCGTGCAACATTCGGCAGTTTGAGACCGGCTTGCGAGGCCAGGTTGATTATGTGCGCGAAGCAGCCGACGTGTGTTAGTCCCGTAATCTCAACCGCACGGATCATATTCGCCGCGTTGTCAGTGACTATGGCTGGGTCTTTACTCAGCAGCCCCCACTCCTCCATAGCTTTGGCTAACATTTCAGCTAGACTGACAGAGCGATGGTCCGTTTGAACTTCGGTTGTCTGCAGAACGTAAGACACAAGGTTCCAATGGTCGTCTATGTAGTGTGCTGTCACACTCATGTAAGATTCTGTAGCTACGGATGTCCAGGTGTCACTCGTAATGCCCACCCTCTCTGCGGTCTTAAGTTTACACATTACACCATCTTTTACTGTCCGGTACATGTTGGGGATCACTTCTTCACACAGACGTTTGCGAGACACAATGACATAATTTGGTTCAATTACCTTCATTAGCAGCCTGAATCCCACATTCTCAACAACAGAATACGGCCGCATATCTTTACAAATGAAGCCCGCAATCGCCTCAGTTATTTTGACAGATCACAGATTTGAGCGTTTCTGGAGTTTTCAAAGCAGCAATGTTCGTTGTTTTAAAGTCCTTCCACCTCGCGCGCATGCGTGAATTACGCGGCAAATTAAAATTCACGGGGAAAATTTAGGCCTATTATTAAATCGATCCTCTGAGTTACGAATCGATCTTTAGAAATTAATATGAAAATCGATTCAGAATTGGTGAATCGATTTTTTCAACACAGCCCTATTCATTAACCCTACACATAAATTACAACTACACAATTTACCTCAATAGCTGTGTTTTCCATTTCTTATCTAACTTTCTTTGCAGTTGTGTCCTGTATTAGGGCAGTTGTAGCTGGTGGTCATCAGCAGACACAGCAGGAAATGATGACCTAATTGGAGCAATTAACAAGTACACACCTTAAACTTGCAGCCTAAGTGAAAAAACACAAAAGTGTTAGGCTCTCAACCTCATAATAAAGTAAAGGAATTTAGTAAAAGCTCAGGCGATTTTGGAGGTGGTCGCCCCCCTGTTTCTCATCTCTGTGTATAAGCAATTAGAGCAGCAGTCGGTCATTAAACAGCAAGATTAATGCCTTGTGATCGACTGTGCTCAGGGGGATTCTGCAGAGCCTGACCAGAAGGTTTTCTCCTCCACTTCCTTCTTTCCCTCCTTATCTGCAAGGAAAGAGAGAGAACACTGCTCTGTAAAGTCTCCATTACTAATTAATGAAAATTTCTTGAACAGAGAGGGAGACAGAAAGAAGGAAAAGGAGAGACTGCACCCATGGGCTGGATCTGCTTGCATGGCCGTTCCTGTGCTGCAGCAGCCAGAGCAGATCCATCAGAGCCAGCACGAGAGGCGAGATGGAGCAGGAGGAAACGAGGAAGTGGAGGGTGGTTCACAGGCAGGAGATTAGCCCTGGAAAATTGATCCCCAAGCACAAAAGCCATCAGCCACCTCCACTTTCTACTCCTAAGAGCTGCTCTGGCCTTATCTATTTATCATTTTCTACATTGCACACTGAATTTTAAAACCATGTTTTAAAGAAAAAAACACCACATATCTTAAGCTGAGGTATAAGGAGTGCATCACTTCCTAATTATTTATGATACACACCACATATTCTGTGTGACCACAGCAGAGAAAACATGTGCACTCTAAGGCAAATATCTACAACTTTTAATCATGTTGCTGACAGCCATAATTTTACGATTCAGTTTGTATTTCACAAGCAGACCGACTCAGTAACATTTTTAAACTTTAAAGAGCGAGTGGCATTTCCCCTTCCAGAATCCTTGCCCGGGGCACCCACTGTACCACAGTGCATACAATAGGTCTTACAATGTTGATGTCACTCGCCAAGCACACAAACACCACATTACATTCTTTAAACTGACACACGTGCAAAATGTGCCGAATACACAATCGGAGTGTAATTTTGCTGTAAGAATAAATCTTCTTTACCGACAATCTCACATTTATCTGTGGCAGTGACACTAAGAAAAGTATCAATTGGTTACTATAAGGACAAACACCGAGCAAAAAGAAACGCAGCTACTAAAGCACTGCCCAACAAATAAATATGGCTGTAGATTTCATTACAATCTGTCAAATTTAAATTTAAAGTCAAGTCAAACTAAAATAACAAAGAGCTTTAACTTCTACATTATGTTACAAATATGAATAAAAACACCCTATAAAACAGCCACCAGGATAGTCATTGCTAATAATAATTACCAGACCATTCCCAATATTGGTATTCCTGGATAAATATGACATTGTGCAACCAAAGACAGCGGAGCCGGCAGGAGGTTAAGAGTAGGGAAGCCCCAAAAACTAAAAAGTTGCCAGGCTTGCAGCAGCCTTCAGCCCTGTGGGATTTGGGAGAGCACAGGCAGGAAGCAGCTGAGGGTGGGAAGTCTCCTACAAAAGTGGTAAGAACTCCAAAGAAACATGCAATTATCCTCACAGACAGACACCCATTTCTAATTTCAATGCAAAAAAAGATCAGTGGGTCTTTGAGGGGAGAAAAGGGCAGCCATTTATCTTTCCTTTTGGATGCCCCTGGTCAGAAGACTCCACCAACTTTCAAGGGAGAGGCCGCTGAAGAGAGCATTTGCATAACAATATCCGCCTATATGGCCTCAATGGGAGGGGAAGGCAAACCGTTTAATTTAGCAACGGCGTTTTCTTGTAGGGAATTTCAGAGCAAGGCAAAGGGAAGATTAGAAGCGCCACTGCTGGTTTTCTTGTTGTGTTTGTAAATGCAAGGCGGGTTTTCTAACAATGTTGAAAAGCGGCTTGAGCGTTTGTTTCCCTTACATTCCTTCATTGGTGATTAAGAGTCAAGCGTTAAAGATCGCTGAAGTTTTCTACCCTTCGCTACCATCCTCTCTCAAGCTCACTCCTCTCTGCTCATCTCCCTGGAGAGACAGGATTACTGCCACAGTGGTACACAGAAATGGCACTTACTCAAAATTAAAAGACTTTCACAGGCCACTAATCTAATGAGGATGGATTGGGATGTGAGCAAACGCCACATTTCAGCTGCTAAAATTAAAGGAAAAGAGCGGATTTTCATGTTTACCACTAACATTTTACTGAGGGCTAAGAGGGCCTGAAAACATAAAAAGAAAAGTTTCCCTATTCCCAGGATAGTTTGGGATCAAAGGCAATACAATCCATCACACTAGCGGCAAAAGGGCATGACGGTTAAAAGGCTGCAGCAGTCTGTGACATCCCAGCTGGGTGGAAGGGTTGGGCTTGTCCTGCCACCTTCTGCCCCTCCAGCACTAGCTGCTATTTGTTGAATCACACCTCAGCAGTTCAAGAACCCAGGGGAGCTTGGGAAACTGTCAATCATTTTTGCTATTTCTACCTCAATACACTCCCTTTCCCTCTTTTGAAAACCTCTTTGGAGTTTAATAAGTGGCTTCTTAAACTGTTCTTATTAAAACAAGTTTTTCATCTGAGACATATGCATGAGACAAAGGGACAGCGCTACCATCCCTGGAACCCATTCTTTTTATGATGCTTTTGGCCTCAACAGTGTGAGCTGCCCGATCAGCCATTTCTGATCTGGCTGGTAAAGAGGAGTAGGGAAAGAAACCCCTCTGGCTGATTTCACAGGAAAAAAAAAAATCACACAGCAGCTCCAGCACAAGGGAAAGCTCAAAATGCACATGGAAGACATGGAAAAGGTGAAGGCTGTCTTAGGCTGTAATGGAGGAAAAACAAGCAGTTGCTTCCAAACAGAAAAAATGGATTATAACACCACCCATCTGGGAACCATTCACAGTGTGAAGGTTTAGTCAGAAGCACATTGGGAGGGTGTGGTGAGCTGAAAAAAAAAAGAAAAATTCATCACACCAGGTGCTCAGGATGCTCTGACAATGACTATTCATGTTGAGCTCATTCCCAGGAGGGATGGATGCACAGCACCACAGTGTTTTATTAAAAATTCAAACACACTACCTCTGAAACAAGACCTGCACAAAACCCCGAGAAAAGATGATTCATTATTTGTGTTCAAAATACCTTGAAGCAGAATATGGCACATATGTTCTGGTCAATATTCAATTA
Organism: Neodontobutis hainanensis; assembly: GCA_024349245.1. Classification (NCBI taxonomy): domain Eukaryota; kingdom Metazoa; phylum Chordata; class Actinopteri; order Gobiiformes; family Odontobutidae; genus Neodontobutis; species Neodontobutis hainanensis. The sequence goes on along the minus strand of JALDNG010000008.1, from coordinate 6,639,248 downwards.
TCTTATTTCCATCCAATGAAACACAAAACATTTTACATTTAATCGCCCCAAAGCCAGTGTAAGAACACAGCAGAGACTCCCAACAATTTCCAAATATAGATTCTCCATACCACCCCCTCCTACTTGAAATGTAGCACACTCCATTAGAGGGCCTGAGCCAGACACTTCAAGTTATTACCAGGACCCGTTAGGCCTGAATGAGCTGCCCATCGTAGCCTTCAGCTCCCATTTTGAGTCCACTTCAGGCACAATGTCCCATAATGAAGGAAGGTCACAGACCGGCTGTGCTCGGCTCAGACTCAAAGTTCAATCTACAAGGCAGGGGGCATAAATAAAGATGGTCTTCTCTAACTTCTACCGCTTACGTTACCGTTACTAAAGATGGAAAAGTGGGGGTTAGATGCATTTGAGTTGTTTCAACATAGATGCTTCAGGTTACTGCTTCTCACTAACTTTCTTCTACTCAGTAAAACATATTACCCTGGGATACTTTTTTAACTTCCCGAAATAAAAAAGTACAGAGCAGTTGGATCAGTAGGAAGTATTTTGGTATAACGACCCTTTCAGAGACACATACAGTAATGAGGCAGCATGGTGTCTCTAGGGAAGGCCAGTTGCTCTACAGGTGTTTGCATCACCACCAGGCCGATCTCTCACACAGAAACTTCAACTGTAAGGTTTCAGATTACACTGATTTTAACACCTCTCTTGGGCTTTTAGTGCTTGGTATCTGCTCTGTGTCTACCTGACAATCAGGCAATAAAATCTGCACCATTTATCATTGTACAACCAATAACATATCTTGACAGGGTGATCTATGTTCAAGTGCTTCTTGTACAAAAGCTGAGAGCCCTCTCCATTTGCTGTAATTTTTATAGCCTTCATTCCTTGAGCTTTATAACCTTCAGCGAATGCCTCAAAGGGCGCATTCATAGGAGAAGTGAATTTTATATTCATAGATTATTTCTCATGTCAGAATCCTGGGATGATTCACGGACATGGTGACTGTAACAGAAGGTTAAATTGGGAGCTTTGTGTCAGAGAGCAGTCAAGTGCTGCTGAGCTAAATCACTAAAAACCTCAAAGCCTCCTGTGTGTTCTTTAGTGGACACTGACCTCTGACTTGAGTTGTGACTTTAAGATTTTCAATGGCGATGCTTTTCTCTTACCTGCAAGCTCGTGGTGAATGAGATCGGTGAAGTTAGGGTCGTCGCCCCACCAGAAGAGCCAGAGCTCTCTCCGGCCCTGTCGCTGGCAGCGTCGCCAAACACTCAGCACATCAGCCTTTAGGCAGCGACTGAAGCTGCAAAGGATGGGGTCCTCCTCTGTCACCGGGAATAAGATGGGTGCAGAGGGAGAGCCCTGCCACACAAACCTTTTCCATTTTATCCCGGTCAGATCAGCCTGGAAGGGACACACAAGGAGAATGTTAGAATTCTTTACCACAAGCCAAAATTTTTGAAAGCTATATCATGAGGGATTTTTAAAACAAAAAAAGTTATTAATCATTACACAATGGAAATAATCTACATCTATTCCAACATTAAGGTGACAAAGTATTTAAAATTTGCAAGGAATAACATTGCTCAAACAGCAGAATACACTTGAATTTGCCTTTGCCTATTGGGTGGACATAAAGAAGAGAACAGGTCAAGTCAAGTCAGGTCCAATTACAAACATTTCCTTGGAAATCCTGCTTAGTCTGCCTTCAAGCCTGCAAACAATCAACATTTGTCATCAATGTAGCTGCAACGCAAGGGCATTTGGCTCAATTTAGCAAATGGCTGGCATGGCACATTTTGTAAGTCAGATTGGCTAATCAAGAAGTCATGCTATTTACTTAAAAACTGTAACTTCTGCAAATATTTAAAACATCTATCCGTGTTTCTTTAATCATGGTTTGAACACCATAAGTTGTGTTGATTTTTTTGTTTTAAAAAACACACTAACACCCACAGACAACCGTTTTGGAGGGAAAATAGTATGTGTGTGCAGTGGAGTCGCTACTTCAGGGGCCACTCAGCACCTTTGAGAATGAGCTGAGCAGAGTTTAAAGAGAAGGTATTAATCCTCTGTTATCGAGTTCTTTAACCACAACTGACAGACACCCAGGCAGGGAGAATTATGCAATAGTATAATAAAACATAGACAGAAATTTGAGATTGAGGAAAAGATGACAAGAAAACGGAGCACCATTATTGTACAAAACAGAAATTGGTCTATATGCAGTATAGTTTCTGAATATTACTGTGTACTTCTGCCTCATGGTTTTTCAATATCACAATGAACAAGTTGAAAACTCAAACATGCAGAAAAACACTTGGTCTCACCACTTTAATCGTCATTAAGGGCTGGAGCCTTGGGTGTTCAATTTCTGTAAATGCCGTCTAGCTTTATGATGAGAACAAAATGCACAAGAAAGGCAGTAAACTGCTGTTGGGTATATTAAATAAATAACAAGGAACATTAGGCTCCACTAACAGGTAGTTAGGTGACCCACTAACCATGCCTACCCAAACCACTGACACACTGTAACATTGCCTGCCTTTTCCTTTGACTATCTCAGATCTCTTTCTGTCTGTCTTTCTAAACATTTGTGCTAAGTCTGTGAAAACTCAACCAATCAGGCCATTAAAATTTAGAGGATATCTTCTTCACTTAAAGAGCAGAGACACTGTGCCCGGAACAAGCATTTAGTCAACCCAGATGGGGAGAAGCTTGATTCTCCCAATCTTGAGTGCGGAGTATGTTACAAACGGAACGCCGTATGGACAACTTGAGCAGCACTAGATCACAACAGTATTTTACTAGAGATTATACTAAAAATATCTCATTATCTCAGTATTTTACTACGTTGTCTGCAAACAGTTAGAGCATGGTCTTTGTGTCACAGCAGTTAGTGTGCTCTTTCCTGCTGGTGTGTGACAACTACTATGTTACACCTGCACATTGCGAGGAAACATCTGCACACCCAATGCAAAGGCAGGGTGGGGACAACATGTAACTATGAAAGCAGATCTTAAGCAGCACGGATAGGCAATTAGCCTGTGAATACCCTCATCAGCTTTCCGACTATGGCCAGTCCCCCCCGTGATATTTGGAGTTAGACTCTCGCTGAATGAGAAGTTTAGTTCCTAAGTGCCCTAGTGATTTTATTACAGTCCTCGTGAATATTGGTTTCACACTTTTAGATGCGATTATACGTTGCAAGCAGACAGCCAGGCATTTAAGACAGTACTGGCACCCAACTTTGATTTAGATGACAAAGACTGCGTGGCCTCCATTCTCCATCCACACTAACACCTTGTTTATTAAAACACAATCTTACAGTAATGACCTCATACATACAAATGTAAACATGTTATAACAAACCACAATTATTCACTTAGAGTCGAATGTCTATTGTGAATTTGTTTTTTATGCCCTACAAGCAAGTAACAAGCAGGAATCCCTCCAGCTATTACTGGCCAGATCTAATACAGCTGTGCAGTGCTATAGAGTGGATACTGTTTCAACAGAACAGCTGTCAAGGAAGAATGTTAAGAGTAATGTTAAGGGTAATGTTAACGGGTGTTTTCAACAATAATAGGTCATGTAGTAGCTCAGTCATCTTGACCGCCAGCTCAGCAGGTCAGAATTATAAAGGAATAAACGAGCTTATTCAGACTGAAGGTCACAGCAAACGTCAAACAGACCTGACTTAAAATACTCTACAAACCAGTCGAAAAGTAACGCAACTATTCCCATAATAATCATGGCCAAATACAAGACAGACATAAACCATACAGGGACAGTAATAGGCCGGCTCATCATATTCTGTGGGCACTCAAAACTTCAATTTACCTACCGTTTCAGCACTCTGAGCTAAAATACTGATTAATGCTGCTGAGCTGTTCATTGTATGAATGAAATACAACAGGCTACGAGAGCAGAGAGCTACACTTTTCATCTTACATTACAGCTCTATTCATCAGATTTTTCCCCCCTTTTTTTCATCACTATCAGTGGCATTTGCATCTATACTGCACTTTTTCTGCCAGCTGAATATATTATGCCGGCTGCCTTTAGATTCAATGGCATTAAATCCCTCCAACAAATGTAGAGTTTGAGAAAAGCTAAGAATAAGTGCTGTGTAGATGAGTGAATAATAATAAAAAAAAAGTATTATCATCATCACAGCCGTTTAAGGTCTTTATTTTTTCTCCACAACAACTTAAAACTATCTGAAGCCAAACCTTCGATTTAGATTAGATTCACCAAAGCAAAGTTGTTGAGAAAAGTGTTGCTCAAGACGTCTGTTGACAATCTCCGCTGTACTGTAGCTTGCAGTTTCAGCTGTGGTCTCATACCTGCGCAGTGACATTCAAGGAAGCCTGACCTGTTTAAACACTGCAGAGCACAAGGCCAGCAAAACTACTGCGTGCTCCACCTGCCAGAATTGGAGCTACGGGCTGTGGATGTCGCTGAGAGAAGTGGACTTTCCATTAGGTGTCGCTGACTTTGAGTCAACGTACGCCTCAGGTCTGGTCAGCAGTTAAAAAAAAAAAAAGAGGAACTTTTGTTCTGAGCATGTCTGGTAGAATTAAAGTCTGAAAGCATTGTTTGTTTACACAGGAAATAGGCCAGGTTTTTGTACTGCTGAATCAGCTTGGACATAACACATGAACATGCAGACAAATGCAAGTAAAAGACTAATAAGACATTAAGTGCAGCCAAAAACAAACTGCACTTTGCATTTTGTAGTGATTAGAGGAATAAGAACTCCCTGCAAACACTGACCAGTCCTGGTAAAACAAAGACACGACAGCCCACAGCCCTCATCAACAATGTCCAAAAGGCAGACTGCTCTATCAAGGATAAATGTGCCTGCTGCAGTTGTTCTGTCTGTCCATTCAAAATAAATCTGTAGCAGCCTGAGTGCAGAGAAAGAGAAATGCTAAAGGCACGTGTGCATTTTCTTTCGAGATTCATACTGTGAATCTGCGGACATGAGTGGGCCTCTCAGATTTAAGGTCTTTTAATGACCCTGCACAATTTGCCTGTCTGTGTCTTTATAATCGAAGAGGTGTTTGAGCAACAGCTTAAAGAATGTCCCAGCAGAGCCAGAACAGTGGCAAGTTTTATCGTCAATAATACACAGCCAAAAATATAAAACATCAGTCTGCATTAAGTCACTAGATGCAGCCAGGCCGTTATCCTGAGGTGACATGTACTCAGGGGTTACGCTCTTTGCTTCCACCAGCTGCTCACCTTCCCTCGAGCCACTTAGGATTCTGGGGCCCAGTAGGGAACACTGCATTCAAACAGCTGCCTTTATGTCGTTCAAAATGTGACACAAGCAACAGGTGAAGGCGCTTAAGTCATGCTGCAGATGCTCCTCTGCTACGCAAGTATCAGTCTCTGCCCTGGCCCTCCTGTCAGGTTACCAATCTACTTTTATTACAGAACAATGTGAAAGTAACAAGTGTGCATTTGAATTTTTTCAGTTAACAACAATGCAAATTCAGTGTTTCACTTACTGACCACAGATTATCTTTGCCCTGTCTCTAATGTCTCTTCACCTTTGACTCACCACAGCTGGTCCTAACCCAGTCACTTTCTTTAAACCTTAGGGTTTCTGCATCAATAAAGTTTTTCTACCCAACACTGCCATGTGCTTTTTTAAGAACGGTTCTGCTGAATTCTCTTTTTAAGAGCATTGAGATTAAAGTCAGCCCTACGACTAGCTGGCCACTGTCCAGGGTGTACCCCGGCTAAGGCCCAAAGCTGCTAGAATAGGCTCCAGTCACTGTGAGCCCTAACGGGACCAAGCGGAAGAGAATAAATGAATGAATTAGTTGTAAACTGGGACTATAAAAATGGCTGCTGATCTTATTTGATCCTCAACTAACAGCCATAATACTATTGTAAAAAGCACAATAGGTCAAATCAAACCATTAAATATTAAATGTCAGCAAACTGCTAACAAATATTCCAACAAAACAAACCCTTTTAAATTCAGAGAAATATCCTGAGACCAGTGGGATACTCCAGAGAGAATGTCCAGTGAGAAACAGAAAGGGGGAGTAAAAGACCACAAAGTGTTCACATTCTTTCTCCATAAAACCACAAAGTGAAGTCTGTTCAGTGAGTGAGTCATAGTAACACTGGTGTTATGCTTAGTCTCAGTGTGCAGGAAAATGTCAGGCAGACAGGCATAGCACCACAACTACCAGCTTCCAGTTCACTTGTCCACTGTAAGCCAACGCTACCTTCAAGTGCCGTCGTAAACATTATAATTACGAGATCAGCACACAACATCGACCCAACAGAGCGGTACTGAGAGACTGTGAATTCTCCGCAATGAAATGTTACCTTCAGGGGGTGGACAGCTTGAAACCTGGGTCAATTTGTGGTAAAAGCAGTGTAGTATTTCCTTGTACTGTTATTATATTCGATTCCATGTAAACATGTTTGCTGATCTGATTCTTCTCCCATTCCTTAAATATCTTTAACCTTTCATAACATATTAACTAACACACTCGTATTAAATCAATTCTACGGTCAATATACTTTGTAGCCTTTTTTCTGCTGCACAGCAAAGTGGTCTGGAGTAAATTACTATTAAACAAACTACATCCTTTAGCCAAGAACTCCGTTTAGGCATTTGATAATTATGTCTATAGCTTCCACGTGTGCAAACAACATCCTAAGAGAGGCACCTGAAGGTAGCATTACCCTCCCAGCTTACCTACAAGTGAAACTGTAGTTAAGCCTGCAGACAAGCCAATTAACTGCAACAACAAACACACACATACCATGCTCCTGATTATCCTGGGAGGAGAAATCTTACACTCCACCTACATATTCACATTTACTATGGAGGCTTATATTGTGCATGACACAGACAACACACATTGCACTATGTCTCACACAAAATGTAAAAAAAAAAATACATAACTTCATGTAAGGAGTTCCATGAGTATTTGGGGTTATGTCACCTGACAACACTTCCACTGACAGGCTGAGTAACACACTGACAGGCTGAGTAACACACTGACAGGCTGAGTAACACACTGACAGAGTACACTAGACTCCTCCTCCTAACTACCTGACAGAATCTTGTATTAGTAGAAAGTGGAGTGGAGGCGTGTAGCTACCTAGTTGTTTATAATGCCCCGAAATAAATGCTAGAGATTATATAATCACCCTGGAGCCTGTGCCCTAGTTGGTCTAAATACAACAAAATGAAGTCCAAGGAGATTAAGCCACTGGCAAACACAATAATGACTTATTACTAAATAATTAACGTTTGTAAACAAACTAGCTACCGCAAACAATCCTTGGACTCAAGAGAAGTGCTGGTACCGACAAACTGGGCAAGTCGCGCATTTGCATAAAACCTCGGAAATTATAGAACTCGCTATAAATACGGTATAAAAAAACAAAGCGTGATGATTTGACATTCTCGGTCAAAGGAAACTGAAACAACAAACTTAGTTAAGTGCATACAGTGAGCTGGAGTCACTACTTGAGGAAACTCAGAGGAAATGTGAACTGAAAAGACTGCAAGTTTGAAAAAAAAACGCTGCCTTTCGTGCAAATAAAATGAAAGTGCCTTAACAATTATTTTTGCTGAATAGTGATTTGTTGTTATGTCAGCCTTGTAAGTCTAGAGTAAAGCTTAACGAGAGTGAACGTGAAGTGAGAGACACGCAACACGAGAGACGCTGTAACAGACGGTGTTACAAATAAGTGACAGTGTTAAAGCAATGATAAAACGTAGCATTACCAAACTAGGATAAATGATATGTGCTCGACAGGCCATAAGCCTTGCTACTATTCACAGACGGATCTATGGCTAACATTAGCTTAGCCCTGTGCAGCTAGTTAAAAATGGCTGCTTTCCTTTAGTTTTAAATCTCTTACCAGACAAAATAGATTGGAATGGCAATCCTCCAAGCTGGCCCCGTTCGGTACAAAACAAGAACTCATCCTTCTTCACTGCAAAATCCAACTCTCCATCATTTCACTTTCCGGGAAATAAAGAACAATTGTCGGATTTGTGTTTTCAAAGATGTGCAGGGTAAATCAACAAGATATTTTGTTGTAACATTTGGCTGGAGGATAGTTAATTCAACAACCTTCCGATGGCAGTTACCCCGCCGGAGCTAAGAGTGGATAATAGAGACTGAGTGTTATTACACAGACATGCCAAAAGCACGCAGGAAAAACTCATTCAAGAAGGAGAAAAAATGTTCAGAAAACAAAAAAGAAAGGGGGAGCAAAAGAAGCAACTCTCCCCCTCCCCCTTAGCCCTAAAACGGTCTCTGCTTAAAAAATAAAAACGACCTGTCTTAGTCGCCCATCGCAAAATTCAGTCCAAAAATGAAATACATCCTTTAAAAACCCTTCGATGTGAGCCATTGGGTTATGTTAGAGCAATTAGTAAGAGCATTATTTCAGCTTCGGCTCCTGTTGGTTTCCATTTGAATTCATGGATTCCTTTCTTTAATGGCGGCCACAGGGACAACTCTGCCTTCCACAGCCTATTGGTTCATTCGTGGTCAAAGCGCTGTCAAGCCAGCGAAATCCCAACACAAACACGTCAGGGAGCGGGACATACTTCCGGTAAAAATAAAAGCACTCTGTGATTTTGAAGGATTGCGAGTGAACCACCTTACTAAATCAGTGGGCGCTTATATTTAAAACATCATTAAATTATACTTTTGCTTCTGGTAGGACGCTTATACTTCACTGAAACACGTTTAAACAGCTTAATTTCATTAAGTGCTTTATTTGGATGAGCCTTTTAGGAAGTGAGTTACTTGGATATGGTTGATTTGATATTGTCGTGGTCATGAGGGCTGTAATAACACAAGACTGATTGGTATTGCCGCTAGGCCAGCGCAAGCGGCGCTACTGAGCAACAGATTTTGTTACTAATGATCCTAGCCCTATAAACTTGCTCACTTACACAGTGCACCACCTAGCGCATGTAATGTAACACTTGCTGTTAAATTGTGCAACCAAACGCATTGTTGTCCTTTGTGTTATCTACAGGAAACAGACAATTTTAACTACATTTTAATCATATCTTCTTTTATTGTGATTTTTAAAAACCCAGATATGAAATGAAAGTATAATAACGTTAAAAATGTATCAATGTATTTATGAATCTATATATTGTTTATATTTTTTTTATTTGATTTAAATGTAATGATTAAATTGTGACCTTGAAAAACAGATAGATATGTCTTGCAATTTATACTGTACTTTTTTCCAAAACCCAAAACAAATGCAAAATATCCACTGCGAGCTGAACACCAGATCTGAACCAACCAGTGTCCAGGACTAAAAACTTTAGTTGCAAGTGGTGTTTGTGCCGAGGATCCTTTGAGGTAAGCATACACACTGTTATTCTAATCAAAGTTCTCTCACATATCATTGCACAGCTGTGTACTATGGACAGTACAATGATACATAAATTATTCTGTTCGTAATTTGCCGTCACTTTTATAAGCAATCCTTCTAAGAAACATATCCACTTTGTTGCTTTTCATAGTCAGAGGGGAGTAGACCAAGTCAATAAGGTGGTGACAAAGGGACGGGCATAGGGGTCGTATGCAGTCATGAGGACATAGTAAACAAATAACAAATGGGATTTAACTATACACCATAAAACACACACAACTGTGTCTATGTTCCAAACTGAAGAGTAAAAGTAAAAGTAAAGCTTGTATTGAGCTATAATTGTTTGTGTGTCCTAGAATTATGTGCTTTGTAGTCGACTGTCCTGAAACAACAAATCATCTGTGTCTTCATTATGTACGCTAACCTATAGTCAATGCAGTGTATTACAACTGTTATGGTTTGGAATGAGCAGTCTTCATATCCATTAAGTAATTAGTCTTTTTTATTTGATTCTCAAGAATTGAGCAGCTTTCACACATTTTAGTCTTCTCACAGGAATAAATGATAATCTCAGATTTTGTACTTCCCAAAACTTTATCATTACTATCCTTGAAATAAAAACAATTGTGTCAAGATAGCATCTGAAGATTGTTTTAAAAAATCTAACAGTGGAGTGAGCACAGTTGTCATAGCAGAGTAACTAACAGGGAGAGCTGATTGTTATCATATCTGCTGATGGTTTTCTCTCACTTATCTCCTGCTCTCGCTTATCTAACGTCCCACTGAAACATTCTGCAATATATATTGTATCCCAGCAGTGTGTAAGAGATTGAGGGAAATAAGAGTGCAAGATGGTTGGTCAACTGGTTCTGTGGCATTTGGTTTGAAATGCTCTGCAGTCTCTGCTATTCTGCTAAAGGAGCATTTGTCACTGATTCGTCCCTGTTTTACTGTTGTTGCAGCCAATGGAACTGGATTTATTGAGAGCCTTTGGTCAGGCAGAAAGACACCAAGTGTGTTGGACAGAAAATTTGTCTTGGTTATCATTTAAAACATTAGTAGTTTTCAGATAGGGAATACATTTGGTTGTTCTTGACAGTGATGCATCAGTCTAGATGTGTGCTAGTAGTGTGTCATATACAGTACATACACCACCAGATACAGCAGCAGTATTAACTGTTACTTTGTAAGGATCACAAAAGTCATGGGAGGTCTTTAAAAAGCTGTCTGTAAATCAATAAAAAAATGACCACCCAGGCAGGAAGCAGCTGAGCAGTCAAGACAGTCATACAAGGTCCATAGTTCAACAGCATAACTTCTGTTTACAGAGGCTAAGTGCTTATAACACATCATTGGCCCCTGCAGACTAGGAATAGTCATGAAGGGGTCAACAAGCGTGCCATGTTCAAATGAAGTTTCTGCCCTCAGTGTTAGCCTTAAGCACAAAGAGGTATGTGCTCTTTGCCCTGTCTCACTCACACACAAACCCTCTGCTGGGGGTTTTAGTTTAAGTACAAACCCATTCTGCTCAGATGGATCAAGGAGAGCTTCTAAAAATGAGAAAAGAAGTGCTTTTTCCATTCATTTACTTAATAAATGGCACTTGGCCGTGACAGTGAAGTTTTTCAAATCTAGAATTAAACATGTTGAGGGAATAATATAGTTCAGGTTTTCATTTAATCAGTGGATTGAACAGATACAGCAAAAGCCAATATAAACTTTTGTTTCACACACGCACATTTCCAAAATTAATATAGAGCAATTCTGTCATAAGATACACATTGATTAGTTTCTGAGCTGTCAATAATGTTGCACAGTGCACAAAATATTATCATAATGAAATATACATATATCATTATGCAACTTTAATGACATACTGATTTGCAATACATATTAAATTAAGACAATTGTAGCAATATTCTGCAGCACTGGTTAGCAATTGAACAGAGGGAAAACTGTCAGCCATAATAAGAATTATGTTATGGTTTTATGATCATAGAGCTTTCAAACTGATTAAGGTTTTATTCCCACAAGAAGCATTCTCAGGATGATCTGTGATAGTTTATTCTTCAGAACATGAAACCATTAAGGGGCTCTAAAAGGGGATATCCTCTATCAGCTGTAAGCTGCAGGGCTGCAGCTCCACTACACCTTGCCTTAATGGTTTGATCTCTGCCAGAGACAGCGGTGTGGGGGACTAGCAGCTGTTTGGTGTTGAGAGAAAGGGGTCTGAGAGAGCTTTTTTAATTGTTTTCAATTCAGAAGTGCCTCTTTATTCCAGCACAGCATTTGGGTGCCTACTTCAAAAGCACAAGTGAGAGTTTTTGGTATGACAAAGTGGAAGCAGATCCTTGGTCATTAAGTTGAAAGGACTGCAGAGTGCTGAGGGTGCAGACAGGCTGGCTCTGTGCCCTCCACCTCCATCCTGAGCAGGAGTGTGTAAAGGGATGCTCAGTGACTGGGATATGTTGAGTACACTGTAAACCACAAGAGGTTCAAATGAAAAAGCCTGATATCCCAGTGTTCTCAGGAACAGGAATTATAACTAAAATGCGAACAATAAAAGCTGTGTGTTAGTGTTTTCATAAACTTTGTGTAGTTCAACACAAGAGCGTCAAACAGTGTCATACAGTGGCATTTGAGCAGAGAGCAGCTCTTTGTTGGGTCACTCATGTAGTTAAATAGTCTAAAGTGCTTGTCAGCTCAGTGGTTACAACAGTGTATTATTTCTCTTTCTCAGAGGACCTCTGGCTAAGACTAATGCAATGTTCCCACCCCTGATGGAGCAGAGGGTTACTTGTTCGGGTGCTGTCCTTGTGCATACGGGGCACATGCAGGAACAATCCATGCACACAAATAAAGCCATAGTTGTAGCTTTGTTGCAGTGCTGACTAGACAAGAGCCTTCCTGCAGGGCTGCTGCCTGTAAAAGACGAAGAAGTCGAGCATCCCTGCTGGTAAATAATCTGACACACTTTTTTTTGCGCTGCAGTCTTTTCACAAGCCCTTGTCGTTGTTATTCTCCCTTCCCGCCTTCTTGGCTCCTTCACACCCTCCCCCTCCCTCCTCTCCTTTATACACTTCTGTGCACACATTGCAAGCAGATGGAGGAAAAGGTGTCTATATTGGAGATATCGTCCCCTTCTTAAGCAGCCTTCCACTCTGTAACACCACCACTGGATTAATACATCCAATATGAATTAAAAGCTAATGAAATGTGCACCCCCAGCTCTCCCTGCAGACAGCAAGCCCCTGGGAAGGAAGCTGAGCTCAGAGCTCCACAAGACAAGCAAAAGAGAGGCAGAGAATGAGATCATTGTCAAAATTACACCATCAAAAGCAGCAGTCAGCAAAAGTGTAAAACTGGCCTGCCGTCAGGAGGCTGACCTGGGTGACTGGCTACAATATGTCCAGCATTCCTCAGTGACATGGTGCTTTGTCATTTTCTTTTTAGTGACACTGGGGGTAGGACCAAGTCTGTGAAGGCAGTGCTTATAATTACTTAGCATTCACAATCTTGCGGCCTCGCTACAATAACTCCATGGAGGAAAATAATGATTGTCATCAGCATTTCATCAGAAGGGACACACGCTGGGGGCTAAAATGTGTTTTGTGCAAAGGGTACACTTGTACCTGTCCTGAACCCTTGCTCTTGGATTATGGCACCATAACAAAGGACAGAAGCGCCACAGGAAACACACCCAGAGTTTGCAGACACTGCAGTTTTCCTACCATCCATATGGACTGCTGCAATTAGATCAGATACAGAGGCACAAGGAGGGAGACAGACAGAGTGAAGAAAGTGAAAGGAAGTGGGGGCAGGAGGGGGGGCAAAGAGACAGAGAGCAATGGGGGCGTTAGAGTTCAAGTCAAGGGCAGGCTGAGAGGCACTGACTCGGGTGGCTAGAGTGCTGTTCATGCAGTAGAGACCCTTGTACAGCAGCAGGACCGTGGTTTCAATTAGAGCAGCCTTGGCCTCTAATAGTTTAATTGGAGGCTGTGTTTGGGATGGAGATAACTCTAGAGCCATGTGTCTTCCTCGGCCGATTGATACAGAGGATTTTTATGAAACACTCTAGTCTTCATGACAACCTTTGATTGCTACATTAGCACCACCACCCACAACCAAAAACTCACCCCAATAAGCATTCTGCATCAGTCTCATTGCATTAGATGATCGTGAATGGACAAAAATGCACCACTGGCAGAAATCAGGAAAATTTAAATGACAGTACAGTGATTAATGAAAATCACCGAGCTCTATTTAAAACAAACAACACATAAGACACAACCCTCGTTTGAGTCACTTTATCTTCAAGGTCCAAGTCACAATTTAATTTACAGCTCATAAATGTCAAGGTTAGCGCTCCAGTTCTGAGAAAAGTCAAGTAACAGATAGTTTGTACAACAAGGCGGCTCAGATGGTTGATTAAAGAATAATTGCACAATTCTTTTCTTATATGATGTGACTTTGATTGAAGTCACTGCAACTTCATTAAGCATGTACATTTAATTCGAAGGCATACTACCCTCTAATATCATGTGCACACTGTATTTGTAATTTGCACACATGTTTTAAATGTGACGGTTACGAAGGGTACTAGATCCTTATAAAATTTTTCATTCTGCAGGTTGAGGCTATTATTGTATTATCATTGTATTAATGTAATAAGAATAAACAATATAAATAACAAATAAATAATAACAATAAATAAACAATAAGATTTTGTTTCCCTGCTGTCAACCTTTTGTTTTGAAGCTTTAAAATGACCTTTAGCCTCAGCAGTAAACTTCTACTGAAGTCACCTGAATCCATTTTTAAAGAACTGCCTTCCATTCCACGTGTAGGAAAACACACAGCCGGGGCTCCAGCACAGCTCTCTAGTCAATATTTTATGAGGTGTTTGTCAATATTCATGAGTGGGGTTTATTAGAACATACTGGTTACTGGTCAATAAGTTTACAGAGTGTATCATCCAAGGTCTGTGTAAACATATTTTTTCCAATAGAGAATCTAGACAGACAGTATCCTCCTCTGGTTCACGATCAATAGACACTGTAACAAGCCTTCACAATGTAAAGAATGACTTCTCATTATTAACACTCAATTACTCTGCATGTTGTCATTCTCAAGCAGCCCACAATTATGCAAAGGATTTGAAGAGACAAGCCCATACAGCGCAAGTTAAAAGCTGCAAAGGTGGCATCCTGAGCTGACTGTCTGGTGCATGTGCAGAGTTCATGTGAATATGTTTAGTTTGTTTAGAGTCATTATTCATGGAACATGAAGCCATAAATACCCTCAACATGCACACTCTTATTGCACTGTGAACACTTGTGTGACACTCATGCATTATGCATGTCTGCATCTGTGGCTTACATTTGCTGTGAAGAGTGTCTTGTTCCGTGGGGCAATATGCTTGGAGTTGCCTCAAATAATATGTGTGATCAGCGTGCAATATTTCCAGAGCTAAACATGTTCTAGCTCACATTTTTGCAGCGTGAACATTTCATTAAATGTTTGCAGTTTTATTGTGGGAAGACAAGTTTTGTTTATGTTAAAGTAGAAACAAGAACATTCTTTTCGCAACAACCTTCAGGAAGTCAGTCATTTGTGTACAAAAGCTAAGCACTGAGGAGCAAAGTTGTCATTCTTTAAAAGTCATACCAGCAGTTGCATGAAGCTTTATCAACAGACCATGTCAAAAACATCTTTATAAATTTGGCTGTAAGGTATTCCATTTGGAAGATGTGCCCTAACATGTTTGAGTGCTATTAAGATCCCAGTTGCAAAGAGCACATCCGGCTGTGTTGGCTTCATTATCACTGCTACTGGTTTTGGCTGGACCCCTGCCACTGAAACACATCTGAGGCACTATTCCACCCAGTCACTTGGCTTCTGTGCAGAATAACAGCATACGTAGTGGTGGCCATGCTGTGCCAGATGACAGATGATAAAGTGATAAGAGATTGCTGTAATCTCTTTATGCTCATATTGATTAGAGATAAACATCAGTGGTATCGGGGGCAGGAGATGTGTGCTGATGTACTTTCAGGGCATATCAGGCACTTTTATTGCCCCCCGAACACTACCCACAAGCACAAACACATATAGTACAGTTGAGCCGCCGCTCATCTGGCCTTTTCCCTCTGATTCATGGCCTTGTGTGTCGGGATGAGTCAGAGCTGGCCCCAGCAGAGCATGAATGAGAGGTGAGAGGCAGTTGGCTCTTTTGTCACAGACTGACCTTTTAATACCGTAAACAACCAAGTGAAACTACGCCTAACTATTAAGTCTTTTCAAATAACAAGAGGAAACAAATATGCAAGACAAACTAAGAAAGGAACATCGCAGCAAAGAACAACAAATGTTTTTTAACTCTTGGGCTGCACAGTGGGGGTTTGCTGCAGACCTTGCGAGGTTAGACCAAAACAGAGGAAAAAAACATTTCCCAGCGTGCCTCTGAATGCAATTTCCATGTCTGTGTGGCCATCAGTCACAGCATGGAACCATAGATTAAAACATCCTCTGTCTGTGTTGGCCACTAAACACTACACAGAATATGGACTTAACATGTAAGTTGTATTTTTAAAACTCTCACTGGCTTCTTCTTGACGTTCCTTTGATATGCTTAACTGCAAAAATCCCAGGACTGGTGTTAAATCTGACAGCTACTGAGGGATGCAGTAATAAAGTCCCCTACTTCTGTCTGCCTTTTTGACTGACAGATACTAAAGAAAATGCCCAGATTTCCACGCCTCAGTTTTTCATAGGCTTTAGTTAGACAGGGGTCACAGGGAGTCCTACAACTAAATTGATTGAAATGCATTTTTTATGATGGTAATACAAATATCTGGGGTGTATATCGGTATAGAGAGCTCTCTACAGGAAATAAAAGCTGAGAGGATAAACTCTTTGTGTTTGCATATGTGCTGTAGGGCCATGCATTTTACATATTAGTTTAAAGTGATAGGAAAATGTCCCTGCAGAAACGCATAAAGGGACCACAGACAAACAGAGCTTGGCTAAATAATTCATGGACCATTTCCATACAGTCGGATAAAGGCTTTTTTGGACAAGTGGACATTTAGCTTCCACTGTGCAGAGAGAATTCATAGGCTTTAAGCAGCAGCCAGATTGAAGAGATGGTAAAAGTAAATCACCTTCACCTGTTGCTTTTTGAGTTATTCTACATGTAGAAGGAGACGGGGGAGCCACTGTAGCTCAGAGAAACATGTGCAAGCGTATTGCTGCATAGAAAACTCTGAACAACCGCCTGTGTTTTCAGGTCAAGAGAAGAGAAATGTTCCTGTCGTTACACAGACAACAAGTCTTGCATCTGATCTATATTCTCTGCTGCAGGGGGCTCGGAAGGTGGGGATATTAATATCTGTTACTCATCTCGGATAAATTCCTTCATGAGCAAAAATGTTGAATATTGTATTGTGAAAATGATAAATCTGTGAGACACCAGAACACTATAGGGACACACTCCACAACTGTTTATGCTCACAGATGTGTTTGCCTGTCACTGTAGCACCTCTCCATTACATCAACATTAGTATATGCACTAATATTATTATTAGATATTTTTACAACATGTGAAACCTTCACTGTCTTTATTATTATCAGTGTTACTGTCTGTTGTAGTAAAATACTTTGTTTCTCTCTTGCAACAGTGTGCACAATTATCCATTTCCTGCACATTTAATTAACAAACCAGACTAGAGTTGCATAAATGGATCTAGTGTCTCATTTCTGCTCTGTTGGCCTTTTGTCTCGAGGCCATGCTCCGATCTCATTCCCTTCATCCCTGCACACTGAAACAAAGACTGAAGAAGTCATACAATGCTTGTGTATTCCAAGTGTAGCATTAGCGGCAGTCGGGCTCACGAAATGCAGGAGCATATGACCAGGCTAAATTAGATTTGCAGTGTGCCTTTATTTATTTATTTATTTATTTGCCTTTCAACAACTGATTAGTCTCTCATGGCCCCAGGGTTTCATGCTAGATTTAGCATTTCAATTCAGCACATCTAGCTTTATCCTGGAGCCAAATAAGTGTCTGTCTCCACTGGGAGTTCCAACCCACAAGAGCACAACACTCCTACGTGTGATGGAGGGCTTCATGAGGCAGAAGAGCATGAGAGATGAGGGGAGGTGAAGAAGGGCGGGAAAACGATGGACCTGCATGCTCACTAGCAAAAGATGAAAAATGAATATGAGTGATCACCGTGGGGGGAAGAAGATCTTCTGGTGAGAGAAGGTAATGCAATTACAGCAGACAAACTGGACAACACATTCTGTAATATCTTTGCTGTCTGCGAGCTACACACAGCTGGAGAGGCAAGGCTTCTGTTCTCTTCTCCTCCAATGCTCTTCAGCACACAGCCAGAAGCAGCAACCACTCCACAACTCACAACTGCCCCCCCAACACCAAACAAACCCCAAGGTGGGGGTCTATTTGTAACAGGAAAACACCTTACACCAGTACACCTTAATGACAGGTGACAAACGAGGCTCATGTTCAGCTGCGGTTATTCCCTGTTCATAAATCAAGGCAAACTGCAGACAGGGGTGTATGTAAGGAGATTGGTTTACTCACTGTTCCAGAACAAACCTAAATGACACCAATGAAGCAAGCAATCTAGATCCCAGATGTAGAGAGCTACAACTCAGCCCGTAAGCACTTTGTCACATCAGACGCTTGCCAACACAGGAGGTACATGCAAAGAGAAAAACACGCTGCATGACTCTTCTGATGTTCTAATGTTGCCATCTGGAAGAATTTTAAGCCACAATTTAATTTTGACAACATCGGATATAAGTGTTTTAGAGTCAAAAAAGAGTAAATTAATTTAGTGGGCGGCAGTAGCTCAGTGGGTAGAGCAGTTGTCCTTCAACCGGAAGGTGGCCGGTTCGATTCCCACTATACCCACAGTTCATACTGTCGTTGTGTCCTTGGGCAAGACACTTAACCCACCTTGCCTCCAGTGAATGTAAAACAATGTAAGTCGCTTTGGATAAAAGTGTCAGATAAATGTAAATGTAAATGTAGTATTTAGCCTCCTTTTTGTGTGCACTTCTGGGATTTTGGTTCATCAGGAATAAACTTATCAATCAATCTTTATTTGTATAGCACTTTACAATAACCAAAAAGAAGACCCAAGTAAAAACAGGAGAACATTTTCTGTAGTCACAAAAGTATAAAATTTATAGATCTATTAAAGAAAGGAAAATTAAACTATAATAAATGAACAAGACTGAAAATCTGAGAGTGATAAAGTGCTATCATGTGTTAAAAGCCAGTCTAAATAAGTAAGTCTTTAACCTGGACTTGAACAGGGTCAGATCAGTGATAACTCGCAGGTCTACAGCTAATGTGTTCCAGAGTTTAGGAGCAGCAGCAGCTAATGAATGATCACCCTACTGCTTGTACTGGGACCTGGGAACAACTAATCTTATCTGGTCAGCCGACTGGAGGATTCTGCTGGTACTGTGGACAATTAAAATTTCAGATAAATAAAATGGCACAAGGTTGTTAAGAGCTTAAAAAAATGTTAAGGTCAACACAAAAGCAAACTGGGAGCCAGTGGAGAGAATGGAGAACTGGGCTGTTGAGGCTGTGTCTGGATGTGTTTAGGTTCAGAGACAAGCAGCTGCATTTACAACCAGTTGCAGACGATTATCAGAGTGACTGCTGATAATATATATCCTTTATTTAACCAGGTGATAGATTAAGAATCTCTTTTTCAAGAGTGACCTGGCCAAGATGACTGCATTACACATTACACAAGTATAAAAAAATAGTTTGTGCAAGTTTAAAAACACTTACATTTACCAAGCTCACTGATTTCAGTTCTTTAATACAGATTTTAATTCTCCTAAAGTAATAGGTTCAGATAGATTTATGTTTTTTGCAGGTTATTCCATGCACAAGGGGCAGCTACTGCAACGCTGTGCTGACTCTAGGAACCACCATCACAGTTTTGTAGTTGAGTCATTAGTTTTTGAGTCCAACTTAATTTCTGGTCGTAGGTGTTCAAGACCGAGTCCAAGTCCAAGTCACCAAAGACAAGTCCAGGTCCAAGTCTGAGTCATCCAAAAAATTTTAAGTCAAGTCGGAGCTTATATTTTTTAAAATGTATTTATTGAGGCTCAACTTCTGGGTCACATTTAAGGACTGGAAGTTAAATGAGAACAGCTCGTCCCGCTCTGAACTTATGCAAATGGCAGAGGTTGTGTGATGTTGTCACTGAGCGTGACTTGCGAGAGCTTTGTGCTCAAGTCCGAGTCTAAGTCCAAGTCATCAGTTCTCAAGTCCAAGTCGAGACACAAGTCCTTGGGTCTGAGAATAAACAAGTCCAAGTTTGAGTCTGATCCATAAAAAGGTAAGTCCAAGTCTGAGTCGAGTCACGAGTCACAAAAATGAGCCTGATGACCCGACTTGAGTCTGAGTCCAGGACTTGAGTACTCCATCTCTGCCATCAGTATGTTTTTCTAAGAACACAAAGCATACTGTTGTTGTTTTTTAAGCATGCATGTGAAGAGGTTGAAAAGTCAGCAAAGGAGACCACCTGCAAACTTTGGATTTGTCTACATTTAACACTAGCCTCAGCTGATTTATATGAGACTAAACAGCATCAAACGCAGACTGTAAGAAAACAAAAGCTTGTTTAATTGAAGATGAAGAACAATAGATAACTGTGTCATCTGCATAAAAGTAAAAAGGCATTTGACACATTTTGACAAAGATTATTAACATAAATGGAGAACAGCAATGGCCCCAGAACAGAACCCTGGGGTACTACTTTAGTTACTGAAAGGAAGATAAAAGTGTGAATTGCCTATTTCAGATTACCCCACAGATTCTTTATGGCCTCACTGACATGAGAGGTGAAATTAAGATTTGGCATTACATTGTGGTGTAAAACAGAGGAACCTAAAATACTTACTCAAGAGCATGGGTTGCAAACTCACGGCCCGGGGGCCAACTGCGGCCCACAAGATGATATTTTGTGGCCCGCAGGATAATATGAAAGTTTAATGTTAGTGCGCCCTGCGAGTTTTATATGAGTGGCATGTTACCACATTGTTTGTGGAACGTTTCTTTTTGTGCAAGCTGGAACTGAACCAACCTACCATCACAGTGGAGTATATGGCTCCTGGGGGCGGGCATTTGGCAGGGCTTGATGCAGGCAGAAAACCTTTCACTATGGAGCAGCCCATGTAACATCACATAGCCGTCATAAAATTACTGCTTCTTACTGTGTTTGAAATGAGCATGTTTGACCTTGAGCTGGACAAAGTCAGTGTTACCGGTATTGGATTTGGCATCATGCAGATTGTATTTTGTTTTCCCATTATTTGAAATGGGCTGATTTGTTTGAAACTTAATGGCAATTTTCACTATCCATGTGGATTTGTTATCATGACGAATCTGCAAATTAACGCCGATGTTATGTTGACAATATCACCGAGGGGAGTGGACATCCAATGGGGCCACTCAGCCAGCTCATTCGTGTTCTTCAATGTTTCATTTAAGTTCAGGATAGCTCAGGTTCAGAAGAACCCATTGAAGTTAAAGAACTGTTAGTAATGACGTTTGAGAGGATTTAACAAAGCTTTTTTTGTGGAATACCTGATCCGGCCCAGCATCACCCAGACTCTGCCTCCTGCTGCCCCCAAGTAATTTGAGTTTAAGACCCTCAAGTTGTAGTCTTGAGTCCAGCCTTAAGACCACTTATTAAAGGTCATATTCATTTGGTCCCATCTTGGTCTTACATTCAGTGAACTATGGTGAACAATGAATAGTTTTATTATTTGTCATTACTGTGTCTTGGTCTTGACTAAGTCTCAGTCCCTAAAAGTGTTAGTACACCTTGTCCTAATTCGAAACTTAGTGCAGTCTCGACCTGAACACTGACTGGAATACGCAGCTCAGTCAATACACCAACACTAAACCCCTACTAAAATCCTTTTATGTGATTTAGGTGGCTTTCTTTTTGCCATCTATCCTCCTGCGAGCCTTTTTTTTTTTTTTTACCCCTTTCTCATCCTCTTACTCCAGGCTGTGTTGGACGAGACAAATGGTTTTTTTGCTGGACTTCTCATTTGCCAGTGAGCTTGGCACAGGAATAATTACCTGTCTGTATGATCAATTACCTGATTACTCACCACAAGATGTCTGAGGTGCAGAGTCTAGGGGCCGCGCGGTAGAAGAGGAGGAGAACGGTTTTGGCTGGTGCGCACGTGAACCGTCGAGACACACAACATTCCAACATGTATAAATAAATGCTTTCATGTTTAGTCATATAGGCACAGACATCAGAGGCAAGTACATGCTGACTGTGGTGTGCCTATAAAAACACAAGGAAATCATTATCACATCAGAGAAACTGCATTCCTGCGTGGGATAAAATAATTCCTCTCAATGGCCTTGTTATTGTGAGAAATGTTCACCTGAGGGCAGAAATAACAGCGCTGGACATACTGACACTTAACTAGAAGTCAGATCATTATTATGCTGCACAAGGCCACAGAGTCCTGATGTGCAGCTTGACCTCTAAAAAGCAAGACTAAAAAAATAACCCCGAAAGAATCCCTGTGACATCCCTCGTATCCACCGCCATGTCACATCTAATTCCACACGGCACACTGAGCGGTAGCTTGCCTCGTGCTTGGTTGTGAAGCAACGTGTAAAAGAGGCTTTCCCTCAAACCACCGAGGAAGAGTATTTGTTCATGCGCTGTGCATATATTTGTCTTCAGCTCAGCATGTGCCACACCACCACACAATCTGTTTCTCCTAATCGCACAATAAGGTTTGAAAACCAGTCTGCCTAAAACAAGCACCTTCAATTCCAAGAGTGGTGGATTATATAGGCTGGCAACAATTAAAAAGTTATAGACCGGCAGACAGAACACCTACAGTGCCATTCTGGTACCATGTGACTCATATATGTATGCAGTTTTTCTGTTTCCAAAATATCCAGTTCAGGACTGTGTACCTGCTGCTAAAACCTCTTGACAAATAGTACAGTTAGTGTGTTTATATCTACCACTCATCCCATTACCTGCTTTGAGTTCGGGGCAGTGACCAGTTAATTTAAGGCGTAACCACTGCAGACAACAATCCACACACATTTATAGACTATTGTGAATTTAGATGGACACAGAAAGGCCACTGGAGGCTGGCCTGGGGGATCAAACCCATGACCTTCTTGCTGTGAGGCAGAAGCAAAAACCACAATGTCAGTGACCCTCTTTGGCAGAAAAATAAGATGTAGCTATTAGGAAGATTAGCACTCTTCATGAAATCTTCCCATTTATATTCTTTTTACCTAAAAAAATGCTTTGTGGCCTTTATGCCTTTATTTGATTCACAAGAAACAGGATGAGTGGAAGGAATGACATTCGGCAAATGACCCGAGTGAGATTCAAATCTGGGTCTCCCTGTGTATTTGGCATGAGCTCGACCGACTCAGCCAGGGGCACCTAAAACCTAAATCTCTTCCTCATTGGTCCATGAATATTTGAAATGGACTAAAGTGTTCAGTAGGCTGTAGGCAGTGCTCTCTGCGTCGTAACTGCTGAGTACAATTTAAAGCACTGCTATTGTAATTGATGATTACATTATATTCTCATAAATAAATACTATATACTATTTCATCTTAAGTGTGGCCAGTGGGTACAGGATGTCTCCACATATATACACACTGATGGACAAAGGCTCCATGCTGTAAGCCCAGCTCTTGGGGAGTCAGCTCTGAGAAAATAAAATCTTTGCAATCAATTTTCTCCATTTCAGTCTGTAATGAGGACTGGCAGCATAGGAGACAGCTGCCTCCCAGACAGTCACTGCAGAACCAGGGGAGAGAAAAAAATTCCAAGGTCTGCGTGGGAAAAGGTAGAATAACATTCAAAGTCAAAGGTTGAGTCAGAGGCACTGGTTGTTACAGCGGGGCACCACTCTGTACAAATGGACTGTGGCAGACAAACAGGCTTTCTTACAGCGCTGAATTAATATCACCCGCAGAAGTAATTCACTTGAGATTGTTTTTTTCCTTAGACATAAAAAAATTAAACACACCACCATCGCTCAGATGCAATGTGTCTTGGTAAGTCACTCACACAGACAGTGCTCAGGGGCAATCACAGCTATGAATAACTCTGGATATAGTACACACACACACACACAGTGAAAACCTCGAAGCCGTCTGCTTTTATGAGATGCAGCCTGTGAGTGGCAGGAAAACACAAATACTACACTGCAGTCCTTTCTTTCTCTACTTGCAGATGCCACATTTACATAATAGAGCCGGCTTGGATTCCTTTGACTCCAAACAATTATGAG
This sequence comes from Neodontobutis hainanensis, assembly GCA_024349245.1. NCBI lineage: Eukaryota > Metazoa > Chordata > Actinopteri > Gobiiformes > Odontobutidae > Neodontobutis > Neodontobutis hainanensis. Next base: position 6,615,500 of record JALDNG010000008.1, on the reverse strand, counting down.
TCCCCATTTAGACGCATGTGTAAGTCAATAAATCCACAGAGACGGCTCAAAGCCACTCTCTGCGGCTCGTAGATATGCACATGTTATGACCCAGTGCTTTTCATATTCCCCATCTATGAGAGAAGTCATTGACCTTTTCCGGCTGTCGCGTTTGTCACCGCAAATAACAAAGTAGTCAATTGGTGGAGCTGTGTTTGTGAACCAGACATCGACTCTGGCACTGCAAACAGTAGATCACAGGGGAGTTCATTAAACATAAATGTTGCTATTACAGATTATAAAGAACTGGTCCCTTTCACAAATATTCTACTGTATATTGTCACTTATTTGATACCACAACATAAAAATGCAGTTATGCCCATCTCAAAAGCAGAGGTCTTTTGTAACTGTCCATATTTGACAATAAGTTAAGCTATTTCTGACTGTATTTATCTAGAATCAGAGCCAACCATGTCCAAAAGAGAGCAATAGGCCTGTCAAAAGGCCTGTGGCGTGGGAGGTTACCATTAGTGCTCACTATACAGTAATTACTACGCTTCACTATACCTTTCTGTATAAGGAGGGAGTGCATTTCCAGACAGCTCTTTTGATTGCACACAGCCAACACTCACAGGACATTTACACATGTACCGTATTATTTCCATCCCCATCATGGCAGCACCGCTTAAGCTGCACTGCTGGAAACGCTATGGTTTGCTTTCATGTCAAGCTACCCAGCACCACCACCTCACAACATTCATTTATTCGGCATCTCCAAAGGAACCATGCAGTGAGATTGAAATTTGTGTCGAATAATCATCAAGGTGTGTAACATAGTTATAGCCGCTGCAGCTCCAGTGAAAAAAGGTGGTGTTGCTTAATTATGCAGAGAGGTGGGGGAGAAGGTGGGAGCTTGGCGCCTGTTACACAGCACGCCGCGTCCTGGGAGCTTTCCACTTTTGATTCCTGACATTGTGAGACACCAACAAGTACCTTTCATCAGAAGAGAGAAAGCATGAAACAGGAAGGCACATAACACGAAGCAACAAATAAAATAAAGACGTTAGGGAAGACAAAGCTAAGACTATAGGGTGTGGTGTGATGGTAGAGGAGGGTTTCTATGTAGCTCACTAATCAGGTCGTTAATAGTGATCTAATTATCACAAACTTCATGAGAAAATGACAAATGCCTCTGTAAAGCAGTGTCTGAAGGAGCAAAACGCAATTAGTCCTTCGTATACAGTACATTGTGTTGGCGGCTGCGACAGCTAAGACACTTGACGTCAAGCTGCTGTCAGGCCTTTTTACAACTTGATGATGTGACAAGCAAACAACGCTGGTGCCATTTGCAACCCTTCCACCCACAGCCACTTCCTGATCCAGCTTTGACTGGACATGTGCAGCAGCTGGGCCAGTGTTGTCTGTGTGTAAGTCTGGGGAGGTGGATGAGTGTCGGGGGTCTGTTGGAGAAGATGGAAGAGGGGCTAAGTTGAGGACTGATTGCACAAGGCAGTGATACAGGCAGCTGCACAGGCAGATTCCCCATGGCACTGTTGGTTCTGCCTGATTATTTAACAGGAGCAACTGGAAGTGGTTGACATGGTTTCATGGGCTTTGTGCTGTGTGCGCCCCTCAATTATGGATGGGAAAAGTGACACTGTGACAGCTGTAGTTCTCAGGGGGTCGGCGATGGAGGCAAAGTGAGAGACGGAGAGCATGCAAGAAGTATTTTGTTCCTGCTAGAGCAGGAAGATAGAAGAGAGCATAGTGACATACACAGCCACAAGAGCACACATGGATGTACACAAAACCCAAATGTTAACGCACACAAGCACTCACCCTGTTCTTGTTAAATTAAATATGCCCTGAAAATGATGGGTGGGGGTAATGAGGAAATTATTCACAATTCTTGACATGCTTTAAATCAGATTATTCTCTCTGCCTGCCTCACCAGGCCAAGTCTAAAGACACAGACCAATCCATTTCTTGCTTGAGGCGCACCGCCTCCTACACACACACACACACGTACAGACAATCAGGGGTATAGACAAGCTCATCTGCATCCATCTCTGTTAAAGACAGGCGGTGAGGAGAGGTGAATTATCCACAGCTTTTTCTGCTGCTGGATGCAAAGCAGAAAGTAGGTTTGGTCTTGCTGCCATCTCAGAGAATCATTACATCCGATGCTTGAGGGAGTCACGCTGTGAGTGGAGGAGACAAGCAGCATAGTTTCACCAACAGCAGGCTGCTCAATAAAATGCATATTAACCAGCAGAGAAGGAGATGGAGGGAGGGACAGAAGAGTGCAATGAGGGAGCCATCACCCGTCTGCAGCCCACTCCTCTGTTCACCCACTGACTTGTCATTACATACAGTACCTCCAAAGTGGAAACAGAGGGCTCATTGTTTAACATTAAGAGCTCTTACACTAAGAGAGGCATCTTGCTGGTGTGCCCTGCAATTATGCTGTAATGATGCCTATTCATTTCATATGTCTTCTTGAGTATGAAACAAACGTACAAGAAAAAATGAATAATTTTATGAAGTCACAAATCCAAAAAAGCCAATACAATAAATTAAATATTCCTAGCTGCAGCCATAATGCATGTTATTGTCCCATTTTAATAGGAAAGAATTTTTCTGCAATGACCTTGTAAGTGGCCCCACCATGTGTGATATATGTTAATATATGTGAATTTGGACCAGTAATTGCATACATTAGAGCTTAAGATCTGTGTTTAGAGATGCACGTGTGTTTACGAGCAACTGTCTGTATTTGATGTGGTGGGTCACACAGCCCACAGCGGCTTGGGTTAAAGCCCACAGCTGGAGGCTTGGCATGGGCCAGGCCTCAGCAGCGACAATGTTCAGCTTAAACAAACACTGCAACGCGAGCAAAGTCAATCAGGCACACACACAAACACACACACACATACGCACACATACGCACACACGCACCCGCACGCACACACACATACGCACACACACAAACACACATGCATATGCACACAAACACACACA